>CAXBUI010000429.1:0-73000 GCA_963978915.1 Caenorhabditis parvicauda | reverse complement strand
GGATATTTGAATATCATATTTTGAGAAAATCTTTCAAAAAAGTTATCTATTCTTAACTGAAACGAATTTTCCCATTTTACAGCACGTGATCTGGATGCAGCTCGCGAGAGGTGTTCCAGAAGCCTGGAGCTCAACAGCGATCAACCGGCTGCAGTCCTGCTGCTCGCATTAATTTTCACGGCTTGCGGTGACTTGAAAGGAGCGTTGGAGTTGGTGTTGAACGCTCTGAACGATTTCGAGAACAACTACGGACTGTTGGTGATGAGACTTCATATCGAAAGCCAGTTTGGTGAGGTTTACGCTGTCTAAAGATTGAATACGTAAAATAATAATTCGAAAACCATGATTGCTCTCTTTTTTTCACCGTGGTAGATGTGCACATTAGAAATAGAAATGCTTCACTAAAAATGGGCAAAATGAGCGGTCCCTTTGTTCTATCATTAATATGATGATTCAAATTTGAATTCAGGTCGCGTCGAAGAGTCACTTAACACAAGTTCGCATCTTCTTGAGTTCTGGAAGAAGCGAGACGCGACTTCCGGTTTCTTACCCGGTGATGAGGATCGATCACAACACGGGTTCGACACACTTCCCACAACGGGATCGGCTCCAGGCAAAGACGGAGGGAGTATGAAAGGAACCCCGTCTGCCGTTGGTCGTGAATTCTCCACGCCACTGATGAGCTCAAGCACCCCAATACTTGGTTTTCCGACGAATGGATCATCAACACTGGAGTTGTCGTGTAAGTCTTATTGATTTCTTTAGGACTAGTAAATGCCTAATCTGCTTATACTTAATACGAAAAAGTGTACTGAATCGTTTCTATTAAGAATCATTTCCTCAAGGAGGGCTTACAAGGTGAAAAAATTTTTTTGTGATAATCAAGTTTAAACTTTGATCAAATATTATCATCGTACCTAACTAGTGCTTTGAACCTTACCTAAGCCTAAAATTTGAGGTGTCGACAAAGATAAATGAAAAAATGATTCTTAATAGAAACGATTCAGTACACTTTTTCGTATTAACTATCTGCTTATCCCTCGATCCCGCGTCATTTATTAATATCAATCCGCAGCCAACAGTTATTTCTGTTTATTTCCTTGTTTATTTTTTTTTAGTAAGCTTATGTTATGTTGGGAGAACGACTTCCGTGAAGAGACAAGTCTCGGATCAATAGTTTTATGATTCCGTGAGCCTTTCATGTCTTCACGTTTATAGTGATTATTCAACATGAAATAACCGATTTATCAATTGAGTCTTGTTCGAAAAAAAGGGCTGAGAATAACAGGCAAGGCAGCCTTATCAAAGTACATAATTTTATTTACAATTATAACAATTTACTAGAAGACAGTAGAAAAGAGTGTCAGTTTCGAAAATTTCTTCTTCAAAACGGAAGTCGGAAGTTGGAAGTGATTTTTTTAAACGGAAGTCGGAAGTTGGAAGTGAATTTTTTAAACGGAAGTCGGAAGACGGAAGTGAAAGAAGGGTGGAAGTCGGAAGGTGGAAGTCGGAAGTAGAATTTGTTAAACAGAAGTCGGAAGTCGGAAGTGAAAAAAGGGCGGAAGTCGGAAGTAGAATTTGTTAAACGGAAGTTGGAAGTGAATTTTTTAAACGGAAGTCGGAAGACGGAAGTGAAAGAAGGGTGGAAGTCGGAAGGTGGAAGTCGGAAGTAGAATTTGTTAAACAGAAGTCGGAAGTCGGAAGGGAAAAAGGGCGGAAGTCGGAAGGTGGAAGTCGGAAGTAGAATTTGTTAAACGGAAGTCGGAAGTTGGAAGTGAATTTTTTAAACGGAAGTCGGAAGACGGAAGTGAAAAAAGGGTGGAAGGCGGAAGGTGGAAGTCGGAAGTAGAATTTGTTAAACGGAAGTCGGAAGTCGGAAGTAGAATTTGTTAAACGGAAGTCGGAAGTGAAAAAAGGGCGGAAGTCGGAAGTCGGAATTACTTGCAACTCTGGTAGCCACTAAATGCTAACTGAAACGTTTACAGTGGTAGACGGCGGTAAAACAGCGTCAGAAGGTCAATCAACGGCATCTGACAGCAACGGAAACGGAACTGGAGGCCAAGATCCAGAATCGTGGACACAATTCAGAGCACAAGCTGACATCTGGACATCGCTAGCCGAGTTGTTCTTGGCAGAGGGTCGTGTGACCGATGTAGCCCGATGTGTCGAACAGGCAGTTCAGATATTCCCCTTCTCTCCTCAGGCACTCTATCTCAAGGTACTTTTTGACTCACTTAAATTACCTCTGGTATTAAAAAAAAATCGACGAAGTTCCGCAAAAAAATCGAGGAAAAATTAGACAAATTTGAGTCGACAAAACCAGATCTGGACAGACTCAATTCCGAAAGTAAATTCACACTTGTAGCCCTATGAATTATTTGTATTTCGAAATCGATTGATCTTCAATCAAATTATTTATTAAAAATTACAATTTCAAGCACCAGGAGACTGCAAATATTTTCTCATATTTAAAACGCTATCTAATTAATCGTTCGAGTGATTTCATGGAATTTTTCGGTTTTTTGAAGAAGAAGGCAGAAAACGATTGAAAATTGAAGGGAACAAACGCTCAAAACACTAATTTACAGGGTCGTTTGTTGACAATTCGATCGGAGAAAGTGGAAGACGTTCCAATGGCGGAAAAACTGCGTCTGGAAGCGAAATCGGCATTTCTGTCCGCGCTGGCGTTGAACCCGAGTCACGAACTGTCCATGAGACATTTGGCATCGTTGTATGCAGCAGAAAACAATCTGGATATGGCGGAACACATGTTGAGGTAGATTTTTAATTATATGTGTAATATGAGTAACAATAATTATTATTTTGGGAAAACCCGAAATATATATATAGTTTATTCCGTAAGGCGGAAAAGGTGAGAATAAGAAGAAAGTTTGATAAATAAAAGAAGGAATAGGGTATCAATTGTAAGGAGAAGTTATCTGGGAAATGCTCAGGTGATGGGAGGATAGGATGATGCTACTTGGGGGTGGGAAACGGCGGGAAAAAAAAAGATAGAGTGTGGGAATAGAGAGTATGATAGATCAAGAGTATGATAGAACACGAAATAATAACTAGTGTAGAAAAAATATACAGTCGCGAACAAAAGGTTAGCAACTTTTAAATTCGACGATAACTCGTTTTAAGTTTGAGCGATCACTCTCAATTTTTCTCTGAACAATGAAAAATTAAATTTATTTCGGTTTTTTCCCAAAAAAATAGTTTTTTACAAGACAGTCAAATTTTTGTTCACTACTCCACACAGGGTTTTATCATTTCTCTTCTCATGTTTCTTTAAATTCTTTTGTTTTTGAGTTTACATCGAAAAAAAAAACAAAAAAAATAGGTGTGTGAAGTAGTGAACGAAAGGTTAAGTATGTAGTAAAAACTGCAGCTAAAAACAGCAAAACCTCTCTAAATATGTTTTTTTCCAGAGAAATGATCAGATCTGACCCATTGAACTGTGCGAACTGGCAGGTTAGTTTGAAGTTCAACTATCCCGTTTATTCTTTCATCATTTTAGAAACTCGGATGCCTGCTGATGCGGGAAAATCATGCTGAGAAGGCGACTGAATGCCTGACAGCGGCTTCGCAACTCGACCGAACGACTCCATTGTTACCGTTCTCAGTGATACCCCTGATGTTCCCGACGTCATTCTAAACTTCAGTTTGTTTTAGTCCTGACCAAACTCGAGAAAACGAATTTTTAGATTTTTATTTTTCACAAAATTAAAGTTTCTTGAATAGATTCCCGAACGATTACCCCCACTTCCAAAGATATGAAAATAATCTTAGAAACTAGACTTAACCATTATTCAATTTTATTCATAGTTTTCTCAAGAAAACATTGTCTAAATTTTTCTAGATGTCATTCTGACATTCGATCTCGATTGTACTGTGATTTTCCGCGAATTATACACAATATATATTTATTAGCTCCTGTAAAACAAACTTCATTAGTTATGAGCTTGTGCAAAGTAATATAAATCGCACCATTTTGAAAATGTATTTAGTGAAAATAAATATTACAACTTTTAATTGTTTTCTCTCATACTTCTCAACCGCATGTCTTCGATCGTGCTCTTATATCTGCTTACTTGATTTTTTTCGGCGTTTAGTAAAACTCACCGGGTTCTCCGCACCGACTTCCTATATATGTTTTCTAAAGGCTTAGGTTGAACCTTAGCTGACCCAACCCAACGTAAGCTTAAACCTTACTAAACTAAGCCTAAATGCACCAATGCCAAGCTGACCCAAACCCAACCTAAAAAATAGAGGTATTCATAGTAACTTTTAACAATTTTCACTTTTAAAGTAGCAACATAACTGAGTTCATAACTACAAAAATTTATTTTCAAAGTAGAAAGTCGGTGCGGTGCACCCGGTGCGTTTTACTAAATTCCGTTTCTCTGACAAAAATTGGAAGAAGTAGGTTTCTAGTATGTGGCAAGAAGCGTGTTTGCCTGTAGGCAATGAAGAAGATGACAAAATGGATGAGTCGGGAACTCCCATGGACGCTGCGACTTACTTACGTCAGGTGATTTTTGAAGTGAACCTTTGTAAAATGAAAATTGGTTTTGCGGAGGTTTTTTCAATGAAAAATTTCGCATCATCGAAGTTTTTCAAGTAAAAAAGTAGGAAACAAATTGTTTTGATGACTTTGAATACGCCTATAGTCAAACTGACGCAAAGCGAGAGTTTTGTTCCGCGAAAGGTTGAAAAAAATCCGCGAGAGAAAGCCTTTGAGACAGCCTTTTGATTTCCCTACATTTCCTACATTGCGATAAAGTTTCACGTCTCCACATTTTCTTTTCCTTCTCGATACAGTAACCAGAGGTTACGTCTAACATTCAACGAGCCTTTTGAATTGATTTACACTCACATCCTAAGGCTTGTGGATTACCTAAAACTTTCGCTTCGCAGATTTGTTCACAAAACTAGGATGAATAAGTTACGTCTAAAAATAGCTTTTGGTGTGCAGAAAAGTCTCTTAGAAGTAAAAATCAAACCGATTTGAGTCGAAAAAAAAACAAGATTGACCAGAATTTCACCTAACCTTCCATACCCGGTAACATGTCAGAATTGGTGAAGTTGTAGTAAATTCAGGTATTATCGACTCAAAAGGGTCTATTTTTATGTTGATTTTGAATCCCTATAGAATGAACTGAATTCACCACATTTTCATTCAGGTTAGAGCGCAGAGAAGTGTCGCCGCAGACTACACAGTGGCCGATCCGACAAGAGTATCCGAGTATCGTCCGGTTGCAGCCAAGCGATGGGCTGGCTTTGACGGACTAGACTTGAAAGAACAATCGAGCACGGAAAAGGTGAATTTTAGCGGAAAATTAGAAAAAAGGTACAGGGTGGGGCAGAGATAGTGATACCCTATTCAAACCTATATAACTCTACGGTTGTTTTATAGAATTATCTCAAAATATGAGACAATGTAAATGAATATCATACAACAATATGTTGTGAAGAATTTCCTAATCAGACTCTACTAGCTCTCAGTACAGCCTTGAGAACTTTTTATCGAGCATTGTTGAATGTTCGCAGGTCATAGGTGACAAGATGAACCCATATATTATACTGCCGACTTGAACTCGGAAAATGGATTTCACAACGTCACTGTGAACTCACCTCACGATGAGCTTTTGCTCCATCGTGTTGAGCCACCGTTGACCCAGTGGATTCTGATTCAGAATAATTATGCCTATTGTTTGATAAAGTTTGAGAACTATTCCATTCGATTTCGCCTTATCGGACAGCAAAAACTTGCGAAAACTCGTCATTTTCGATTTTTGCCGAAAATCGTTCACAAAACTCGGGTTAAGAGTTGAAATTTAATTTTTTCATTTTTTTCAAGCAGTTCGGATATTTTTCTATACTGCTACCAAGTTTCGCTAAGTTTTGTCTTCTATGACTATGAAGAAACTTTTTTTGTGAACGGCATGCTTATGCACGAACAGGCCTTTCTGATTTTAAGAAAAAATGATACTTTCTTTGTTTTGGACAGTTTTTTTGTTTCAAACTGTTTTGTTTTTCAAAACTGTTTTTGTGATGGTTGAAGCTGATTTTCATTGTGAAAACTAGTCCGATTAAAATTTTATGGTTTTGAACTTCGAGGACGGGGTGGAAATCTGGTTACCATTCCAAATAAACAGATAGGTATGAGACGAAAATTTCAGATAAAGTTTGGAAAGGTTTAAGGAACAAGAAAAAATTATGATTTTTCCCATGCGTTCAAAAATATTACACGTAGAAAACAGGGTATCACTATCTCTGCCCCACCCTGTACTAATGATAAATCAAGTTAATTATGTTGAATCCAAGCCAGAGCAGTTTTAGGACCTGAACTAGTGTAGTCATCTCCATGTCTAAAAGTGACACAGCCACATTCCTAGGGATTATCAAACGAGAACAGCTTACAGAGTACATTCTGTGCGTCACAGGAATGGCAGACGGCCAAAGCAGAAGACTTCGAGGCGAAAAGGTCTATCATTCAAAAGCGACTTGGGACTGGTGAGAAACCAAACGTTGACGTCAAGTGGCCACACTCGGTGAGATTTCTCTCTCTCTCTCTCTCTCTCTAATATTATTAATTTCAGGACGACTCAGAAGGGTGGCGACACCTTCTTCTGGAAAACTGTCACAGCTCGATGGAACACTTGGCACCGCTTTTCCCGAACCATTCTGGCACTCCGCCATCATTGTCGTTCGTTGGAAGTATCAAACCACGAATGGTGAGATTTTAGGTGATGTGTGAAAAGTAGTACTAATCTTGCTATTCTCTCTCTCTCTCTCTCTCTCTCTCTCTCTCTCTCTCTCTCTCTCTCTCTCTCTCTCTCTCTCCCTCCCTCTCTCCCCCTCTCTCCCCCTCTCTCTCCTCTCTCTCTCTTCTCTCTCTCCCTCTCCCTCTCTCCTCTCTCTCCCCCTCTCTCTCTCTTTCCCCTCTCTCTTTCTCCCCCTCCTCTCTCTCTTCCTCTTCCTCTCTCTCCCCCCTCTCCCCCTCTCTCTCCTCTCTCTCTCTTCTCTCTCTCCCTCTCTCTCTCTCTCTCTCTCTCTCTCTCTCTCTCTCTCTCTCTCTCTCTCTCTCTCCCTCTCTCTCTCTCTCTCTTCTCCTCTCTCTCTCTCTCTCTCTCTCTCTCTCTCTCTCTCTCTCTCTCTCTCTCTCTCTCTCTCTCTCTCTCTCTCTCTCTCTCTCTCTCTTCCCCCCCCTCTCTCTCTCTTCCTCTCTCCCCCCTCTCTCTCTCTCTCTCTCTCTCTCTCTCTCTCTCTCTCTCTCTCTCTCTCTCTCTTCCCCTCTCTCTCTCTCTCTCTCCCTCTCTCTTCCCCCTCTCTCTCTTCTCTCTCTCCCTCTCCCTCTCTCTCTCCCCCTCTCTCCCCCTCTCTCCCCCTCTCTCTCCCCTTTGCCTCTCTCTCTCTCTCTCTCTCCCTCTCCCTCTCTCTCCCCCTCTCTCTCTTTCCCCTCTCTCTTCTCCTCTCTCTCTAAGTCTCTTCCTCTTCCTCTCTCCTCTCTCTCTCCCTCTCTCTCTCTCTCTCTCTCTCTCTCTCTCTCTCTCTCTTTCTCTCTCTCTCTTTCTCTCTCTCTTTCTCTCTCTCTCTCTCTCTCTCTCTCTCTCTCTCTCTCTCTCTCTCTCTCTCTCTCTCTCTTTCTCCCCCTGTCTCTCTTTCTCTTTTTTCTACCTTACTGTAATTGCAACTTGACAAAAAGGGCGCATTTTTCGTCAAATACAGTACATTATCTGAAGTTTATTAGGTAAACGATCTCATCCCGTGGATGGTCGAGTGGGCTCAAAGTGAATCGTTGACTCGCCCTTTGCGAGAATGGATCTTTGCTCTGCTACTCTTCGTTCCCATACCACTTATTCCAGAGTGTGTCGCAGCGCTTCGAGATTTGGCCAAATTGGCGATGTTGGTTTCTTTCCATCATCTTCTCATTGAAAATTGTAAGTATTTCCCATTTCCATTCCCTTCGTACCGGTAGTGAAATATGTACAGTACATCGAGTAGAATCAGGGGTCTAAACCGACTAATCGCCACGCCAGACGGCTTCGGACTCAAAGTCTCATCCCCATACATATAGTTTATACATATTTTTCGTGACGAATTTCCAAAAAATATAATTTTTAGAAAAAGAATGTTAGAAGAACCCAGATTTTGAGACCTTGCACATATCTAGCAAAAAGTCTGACCGATTTCAAACTCGCGGCAGTCGCATTTATGTAAAATGAGTACGGTAGGGTCGGGACTCTCACAACGAACAGTTAGATCTTTGTGGATTTAAATTATTGTTCTTACTTTCAGTCCATTGAAATTGAAGGCGCATTACTTAATCGTTCATGTATTTCAAAGCGAAACTGCTACGGTAACTAAGTAACCGATTTACGGAGGTCAGACTTTTTTACAGGTAGAGGAAGATATGTGCCTTGCCAGTTTTGTTTTCAGAACGGTTTCAACTTTTTCATGTTATCATGAAGAAGCACACCAATCGTGGTTACATGATGTTAGCCTCGAAAAGTGAAGGCGATTTTGTCTAAAATTGGCATTCGTGAAGAACCAAGTCTCGGTTACCCAAGTACACTGTTAAATTATGCATTTCATGATGTGTAAACTTCCTCACTCTCGTCATCTTATCTAACGTTTGCATTCAGGACCTCTCGGAATCAAATAACGGACAAGGAAGACCCGGCGATAATGGAGTTCTCTCTTTTCATCACAATTATATCGAGATGTTTCGGCCAGAAGGACCTTTCAGATTGATTTTTGTAAAGAAGGGTATACAAAAAAGATTGAATTGTGGTTTTTGAGGAATCTGTATCAGAAAAAATGAACGTTTTTGACATCTCGCCGTTCTCTATAAAAAAAAGAGGAACATTTCGACAACAGTTCCAGTTCTGCTAGAAGTAACTCGTACTCAGAAATTCTCGGCTGATGATTGAAAACCACTAAAATGAAGTACGGGTAGTGACAAAAAGTAATACCGGCGACTGAAAGTCAGTGGAGGGAACAGGTCAAGATGATCAAACTAAAAAAAATTATGAGTTAATTGTTGAAACAATGTCTACTTTGAAGATATCATTTGTTACTTCACATTCCTAAATAATTTTTTTCCTGATTGTCAATTTTTTTTAAATAGAATAAATTGTTCTTGAAAACTTGTTGAAGACGTTGCACAAGATCGATTCTGAGACGAAAACCCGTGGTCTGCCGGGATTCTGAGGCTCTACAATGAAGTTACAGGTGTCTGAAGTCGACGCCAAAAAGTGTCCAACTTTGACCTTTCGTAACTCGACTTCCAGAAGGTTACCAGAGGCGAGACTTGTTTCAAACGATTCAGGATGTTTGATTCTATCACTTCCCTAGTTTTCAGTCGATTCTGAGCCTAAAAATTTTCGGGTCGAAAATTGAAAAATCCGTGGGCTATAGCCCATGGATTTTTTCGATTTTGGGGTCGAAAAAAATTGTTGAGATTTCATAGTCTATAGACTCTATATGGTTCAAGATGCACGGAAAACATAGTCTGCCCGGATTCTGAAGCTCTACAATGAAGTTACAGGTGTCTGAAGTCGACGTCAAAAAGTGTCCAACTTTGACCTTCCGTAACTCGACTTCCGGAAGGTTTCCAGAAGCGAGACTTGTCTCAAACGATTCAGGATGTTTGATTCTATCACTTCCCTAGTTTTCAGTCGATTCTGAGCCTAAAAATTTTCGGGTCGAAAATTGAAAAATCCGTGGGCTATAGCCCATGGATTTTTTCGATTTTGGGGTCGAAAAAAATTGTTGAGATTTCATAGTCTATAGACTCTATGTGGTTCAGGATGCACGGAAAACATAGTCTGCCCGGATTCTGAAGCTCTACAATGAAGTTACAGGTGTCTGAAGTCGACGTCAAAAAGTGTCCAACTTTGACCTTCCGTAACTCGACTTCCGGAAGGTTTCCAGAAGCGAGACTTGTCTCAAACGATTCAGGATGTTTGATTCTATCACTTCCCTAGTTTTCAGTCGATTCTGAGCCTAAAAATTTTCGGGTCGAAAATTGAAAAATCCGTGGGCTATAGCCCATGGATTTTTTCGATTTTGGGGTCGAAAAAAATTGTTGAGATTTCATAGTCTATAGACTCTATATGGTTCAAGATGCACGGAAAACATAGTCTGCCCGGATTCTGAAGCTCTACAATGAAGTTACAGGTGTCTGAAGTCGACGTCAAAAAGTGTCCAACTTTGACCTTCCGTAACTCGACTTCCGGAAGGTTTCCAGAAGCGAGACTTGTCTCAAACGATTCAGGATGTTTGATTCTATCACTTCCCTAGTTTTCAGTCGATTCTGAGCCTAAAAATTTTCGGGTCGAAAATTGAAAAATCCGTGGGCTATAGCCCATGGATTTTTTCGATTTTGGGGTCGAAAAAAATTGTTGAGATTTCATAGTCTATAGACTCTATGTGGTTCAGGATGCACGGAAAACATAGTCTGCCCGGATTCTGAAGCTCTACAATGAAGTTACAGGTGTCTGAAGTCGACGTCAAAAAGTGTCCAACTTTGACCTTCCGTAACTCGACTTCCGGAAGGTTTCCAGAAGCGAGACTTGTCTCAAACGATTCAGGATGTTTGATTCTATCACTTCCCTAGTTTTCAGTCGATTCTGAGCCTAAAAATTTTCGGGTCGAAAATTGAAAAATCCGTGGGCTATAGCCCATGGATTTTTTCGATTTTGGGGTCGAAAAAAATTGTTGAGATTTCATAGTCTATAGACTCTATGTGGTTCAGGATGCACGGAAAACATAGTCTGCCCGGATTCTGAAGCTCTACAATGAAGTTACAGGTGTCTGAAGTCGACGTCAAAAAGTGTCCAACTTTGACCTTCCGTAACTCGACTTCCGGAAGGTTTCCAGAAGCGAGACTTGTCTCAAACGATTCAGGATGTTTGATTCTATCACTTCCCTAGTTTTCAGTCGATTCTGAGCCTAAAAATTTTCGGGTCGAAAATTGAAAAATCCGTGGGCTATAGCCCATGGATTTTTTCGATTTTGGGGTCGAAAAAAATTGTTGAGATTTCATAGTCTATAGACTCTATGTGGTTCAGGATGCACGGAAAACATAGTCTGCCCGGATTCTGAAGCTCTACAATGAAGTTACAGGTGTCTGAAGTCGACGTCAAAAAGTGTCCAACTTTGACCTTCCGTAACTCGACTTCCGGAAGGTTTCCAGAAGCGAGACTTGTCTCAAACGATTCAGGATGTTTGATTCTATCACTTCCCTAGTTTTCAGTCGATTCTGAGCCTAAAAATTTTCGGGTCGAAAATTGAAAAATCCGTGGGCTATAGCCCATGGATTTTTTCGATTTTGGGGTCGAAAAAAATTGTTGAGATTTCATAGTCTATAGACTCTATGTGGTTCAGGATGCACGGAAAACATAGTCTGCCCGGATTCTGAAGCTCTACAATGAAGTTACAGGTGTCTGAAGTCGACGTCAAAAAGTGTCCAACTTTGACCTTCCGTAACTCGACTTCCGGAAGGTTTCCAGAAGCGAGACTTGTCTCAAACGATTCAGGATGTTTGATTCTATCACTTCCCTAGTTTTCAGTCGATTCTGAGCCTAAAAATTTTCGGGTCGAAAATTGAAAAATCCGTGGGCTATAGCCCATGGATTTTTTCGATTTTGGGGTCGAAAAAAATTGTTGAGATTTCATAGTCTATAGACTCTATGTGGTTCAGGATGCACGGAAAACATAGTCTGCCCGGATTCTGAAGCTCTACAATGAAGTTACAGGTGTCTGAAGTCGACGTCAAAAAGTGTCCAACTTTGACCTTCCGTAACTCGACTTCCGGAAGGTTTCCAGAAGCGAGACTTGTCTCAAACGATTCAGGATGTTTGATTCTATCACTTCCCTAGTTTTCAGTCGATTCTGAGCCTAAAAATTTTCGGGTCGAAAATTGAAAAATCCGTGGGCTATAGCCCATGGATTTTTTCGATTTTGGGGTCGAAAAAAATTGTTGAGATTTCATAGTCTATAGACTCTATGTGGTTCAGGATGCACGGAAAACATAGTCTGCCCGGATTCTGAAGCTCTACAATGAAGTTACAGGTGTCTGAAGTCGACGTCAAAAAGTGTCCAACTTTGACCTTCCGTAACTCGACTTCCGGAAGGTTTCCAGAAGCGAGACTTGTCTCAAACGATTCAGGATGTTTGATTCTATCACTTCCCTAGTTTTCAGTCGATTCTGAGCCTAAAAATTTTCGGGTCGAAAATTGAAAAATCCGTGGGCTATAGCCCATGGATTTTTTCGATTTTGGGGTCGAAAAAAATTGTTGAGATTTCATAGTCTATAGACTCTATGTGGTTCAGGATGCACGGAAAACATAGTCTGCCCGGATTCTGAAGCTCTACAATGAAGTTACAGGTGTCTGAAGTCGACGTCAAAAAGTGTCCAACTTTGACCTTCCGTAACTCGACTTCCGGAAGGTTTCCAGAAGCGAGACTTGTCTCAAACGATTCAGGATGTTTGATTCTATCACTTCCCTAGTTTTCAGTCGATTCTGAGCCTAAAAATTTTCGGGTCGAAAATTGAAAAATCCGTGGGCTATAGCCCATGGATTTTTTCGATTTTGGGGTCGAAAAAAATTGTTGAGATTTCATAGTCTATAGACTCTATGTGGTTCAGGATGCACGGAAAACATAGTCTGCCCGGATTCTGAAGCTCTACAATGAAGTTACAGGTGTCTGAAGTCGACGTCAAAAAGTGTCCAACTTTGACCTTCCGTAACTCGACTTCCGGAAGGTTTCCAGAAGCGAGACTTGTCTCAAACGATTCAGGATGTTTGATTCTATCACTTCCCTAGTTTTCAGTCGATTCTGAGCCTAAAAATTTTCGGGTCGAAAATTGAAAAATCCGTGGGCTATAGCCCATGGATTTTTTCGATTTTGGGGTCGAAAAAAATTGTTGAGATTTCATAGTCTATAGACTCTATGTGGTTCAGGATGCACGGAAAACATAGTCTGCCCGGATTCTGAAGCTCTACAATGAAGTTACAGGTGTCTGAAGTCGACGTCAAAAAGTGTCCAACTTTGACCTTCCGTAACTCGACTTCCGGAAGGTTTCCAGAAGCGAGACTTGTCTCAAACGATTCAGGATGTTTGATTCTATCACTTCCCTAGTTTTCAGTCGATTCTGAGCCTAAAAATTTTCGGGTCGAAAATTGAAAAATCCGTGGGCTATAGCCCATGGATTTTTTCGATTTTGGGGTCGAAAAAAATTGTTGAGATTTCATAGTCTATAGACTCTATGTGGTTCAGGATGCACGGAAAACATAGTCTGCCCGGATTCTGAAGCTCTACAATGAAGTTACAGGTGTCTGAAGTCGACGTCAAAAAGTGTCCAACTTTGACCTTCCGTAACTCGACTTCCGGAAGGTTTCCAGAAGCGAGACTTGTCTCAAACGATTCAGGATGTTTGATTCTATCACTTCCCTAGTTTTCAGTCGATTCTGAGCCTAAAAATTTTCGGGTCGAAAATTGAAAAATCCGTGGGCTATAGCCCATGGATTTTTTCGATTTTGGGGTCGAAAAAAATTGTTGAGATTTCATAGTCTATAGACTCTATGTGGTTCAGGATGCACGGAAAACATAGTCTGCCCGGATTCTGAAGCTCTACAATGAAGTTACAGGTGTCTGAAGTCGACGTCAAAAAGTGTCCAACTTTGACCTTCCGTAACTCGACTTCCGGAAGGTTTCCAGAAGCGAGACTTGTCTCAAACGATTCAGGATGTTTGATTCTATCACTTCCCTAGTTTTCAGTCGATTCTGAGCCTAAAAATTTTCGGGTCGAAAATTGAAAAATCCGTGGGCTATAGCCCATGGATTTTTTCGATTTTGGGGTCGAAAAAAATTGTTGAGATTTCATAGTCTATAGACTCTATGTGGTTCAGGATGCACGGAAAACATAGTCTGCCCGGATTCTGAAGCTCTACAATGAAGTTACAGGTGTCTGAAGTCGACGTCAAAAAGTGTCCAACTTTGACCTTCCGTAACTCGACTTCCGGAAGGTTTCCAGAAGCGAGACTTGTCTCAAACGATTCAGGATGTTTGATTCTATCACTTCCCTAGTTTTCAGTCGATTCTGAGCCTAAAAATTTTCGGGTCGAAAATTGAAAAATCCGTGGGCTATAGCCCATGGATTTTTTCGATTTTGGGGTCGAAAAAAATTGTTGAGATTTCATAGTCTATAGACTCTATGTGGTTCAGGATGCACGGAAAACATAGTCTGCCCGGATTCTGAAGCTCTACAATGAAGTTACAGGTGTCTGAAGTCGACGTCAAAAAGTGTCCAACTTTGACCTTCCGTAACTCGACTTCCGGAAGGTTTCCAGAAGCGAGACTTGTCTCAAACGATTCAGGATGTTTGATTCTATCACTTCCCTAGTTTTCAGTCGATTCTGAGCCTAAAAATTTTCGGGTCGAAAATTGAAAAATCCGTGGGCTATAGCCCATGGATTTTTTCGATTTTGGGGTCGAAAAAAATTGTTGAGATTTCATAGTCTATAGACTCTATGTGGTTCAGGATGCACGGAAAACATAGTCTGCCCGGATTCTGAAGCTCTACAATGAAGTTACAGGTGTCTGAAGTCGACGTCAAAAAGTGTCCAACTTTGACCTTCCGTAACTCGACTTCCGGAAGGTTTCCAGAAGCGAGACTTGTCTCAAACGATTCAGGATGTTTGATTCTATCACTTCCCTAGTTTTCAGTCGATTCTGAGCCTAAAAATTTTCGGGTCGAAAATTGAAAAATCCGTGGGCTATAGCCCATGGATTTTTTCGATTTTGGGGTCGAAAAAAATTGTTGAGATTTCATAGTCTATAGACTCTATGTGGTTCAGGATGCACGGAAAACATAGTCTGCCCGGATTCTGAAGCTCTACAATGAAGTTACAGGTGTCTGAAGTCGACGTCAAAAAGTGTCCAACTTTGACCTTCCGTAACTCGACTTCCGGAAGGTTTCCAGAAGCGAGACTTGTCTCAAACGATTCAGGATGTTTGATTCTATCACTTCCCTAGTTTTCAGTCGATTCTGAGCCTAAAAATTTTCGGGTCGAAAATTGAAAAATCCGTGGGCTATAGCCCATGGATTTTTTCGATTTTGGGGTCGAAAAAAATTGTTGAGATTTCATAGTCTATAGACTCTATGTGGTTCAGGATGCACGGAAAACATAGTCTGCCCGGATTCTGAAGCTCTACAATGAAGTTACAGGTGTCTGAAGTCGACGTCAAAAAGTGTCCAACTTTGACCTTCCGTAACTCGACTTCCGGAAGGTTTCCAGAAGCGAGACTTGTCTCAAACGATTCAGGATGTTTGATTCTATCACTTCCCTAGTTTTCAGTCGATTCTGAGCCTAAAAATTTTCGGGTCGAAAATTGAAAAATCCGTGGGCTATAGCCCATGGATTTTTTCGATTTTGGGGTCGAAAAAAATTGTTGAGATTTCATAGTCTATAGACTCTATGTGGTTCAGGATGCACGGAAAACATAGTCTGCCCGGATTCTGAAGCTCTACAATGAAGTTACAGGTGTCTGAAGTCGACGTCAAAAAGTGTCCAACTTTGACCTTCCGTAACTCGACTTCCGGAAGGTTTCCAGAAGCGAGACTTGTCTCAAACGATTCAGGATGTTTGATTCTATCACTTCCCTAGTTTTCAGTCGATTCTGAGCCTAAAAATTTTCGGGTCGAAAATTGAAAAATCCGTGGGCTATAGCCCATGGATTTTTTCGATTTTGGGGTCGAAAAAAATTGTTGAGATTTCATAGTCTATAGACTCTATGTGGTTCAGGATGCACGGAAAACATAGTCTGCCCGGATTCTGAAGCTCTACAATGAAGTTACAGGTGTCTGAAGTCGACGTCAAAAAGTGTCCAACTTTGACCTTCCGTAACTCGACTTCCGGAAGGTTTCCAGAAGCGAGACTTGTCTCAAACGATTCAGGATGTTTGATTCTATCACTTCCCTAGTTTTCAGTCGATTCTGAGCCTAAAAATTTTCGGGTCGAAAATTGAAAAATCCGTGGGCTATAGCCCATGGATTTTTTCGATTTTGGGGTCGAAAAAAATTGTTGAGATTTCATAGTCTATAGACTCTATGTGGTTCAGGATGCACGGAAAACATAGTCTGCCCGGATTCTGAAGCTCTACAATGAAGTTACAGGTGTCTGAAGTCGACGTCAAAAAGTGTCCAACTTTGACCTTCCGTAACTCGACTTCCGGAAGGTTTCCAGAAGCGAGACTTGTCTCAAACGATTCAGGATGTTTGATTCTATCACTTCCCTAGTTTTCAGTCGATTCTGAGCCTAAAAATTTTCGGGTCGAAAATTGAAAAATCCGTGGGCTATAGCCCATGGATTTTTTCGATTTTGGGGTCGAAAAAAATTGTTGAGATTTCATAGTCTATAGACTCTATGTGGTTCAGGCACGGTTCAGGATGCACGGAAAACATAGTCTGCCCGGATTCTGAAGCTCTACAATGAAGTTACAGGTGTCTGAAGTCGACGTCAAAAAGTGTCCAACTTTGACCTTCCGTAACTCGACTTCCGGAAGGTTTCCAGAAGCGAGACTTGTCTCAAACGATTCAGGATGTTTGATTCTATCACTTCCCTAGTTTTCAGTCGATTCTGAGCCTAAAAATTTTCGGGTCGAAAATTGAAAAATCCGTGGGCTATAGCCCATGGATTTTTTCGATTTTGGGGTCGAAAAAAATTGTTGAGATTTCATAGTCTATAGACTCTATGTGGTTCAGGATGCACGGAAAACATAGTCTGCCCGGATTCTGAAGCTCTACAATGAAGTTACAGGTGTCTGAAGTCGACGTCAAAAAGTGTCCAACTTTGACCTTCCGTAACTCGACTTCCGGAAGGTTTCCAGAAGCGAGACTTGTCTCAAACGATTCAGGATGTTTGATTCTATCACTTCCCTAGTTTTCAGTCGATTCTGAGCCTAAAAATTTTCGGGTCGAAAATTGAAAAATCCGTGGGCTATAGCCCATGGATTTTTTCGATTTTGGGGTCGAAAAAAATTGTTGAGATTTCATAGTCTATAGACTCTATGTGGTTCAGGATGCACGGAAAACATAGTCTGCCCGGATTCTGAAGCTCTACAATGAAGTTACAGGTGTCTGAAGTCGACGTCAAAAAGTGTCCAACTTTGACCTTCCGTAACTCGACTTCCGGAAGGTTTCCAGAAGCGAGACTTGTCTCAAACGATTCAGGATGTTTGATTCTATCACTTCCCTAGTTTTCAGTCGATTCTGAGCCTAAAAATTTTCGGGTCGAAAATTGAAAAATCCGTGGGCTATAGCCCATGGATTTTTTCGATTTTGGGGTCGAAAAAAATTGTTGAGATTTCATAGTCTATAGACTCTATGTGGTTCAGGATGCACGGAAAACATAGTCTGCCCGGATTCTGAAGCTCTACAATGAAGTTACAGGTGTCTGAAGTCGACGTCAAAAAGTGTCCAACTTTGACCTTCCGTAACTCGACTTCCGGAAGGTTTCCAGAAGCGAGACTTGTCTCAAACGATTCAGGATGTTTGATTCTATCACTTCCCTAGTTTTCAGTCGATTCTGAGCCTAAAAATTTTCGGGTCGAAAATTGAAAAATCCGTGGGCTATAGCCCATGGATTTTTTCGATTTTGGGGTCGAAAAAAATTGTTGAGATTTCATAGTCTATAGACTCTATGTGGTTCAGGATGCACGGAAAACATAGTCTGCCCGGATTCTGAAGCTCTACAATGAAGTTACAGGTGTCTGAAGTCGACGTCAAAAAGTGTCCAACTTTGACCTTCCGTAACTCGACTTCCGGAAGGTTTCCAGAAGCGAGACTTGTCTCAAACGATTCAGGATGTTTGATTCTATCACTTCCCTAGTTTTCAGTCGATTCTGAGCCTAAAAATTTTCGGGTCGAAAATTGAAAAATCCGTGGGCTATAGCCCATGGATTTTTTCGATTTTGGGGTCGAAAAAAATTGTTGAGATTTCATAGTCTATAGACTCTATGTGGTTCAGGATGCACGGAAAACATAGTCTGCCCGGATTCTGAAGCTCTACAATGAAGTTACAGGTGTCTGAAGTCGACGTCAAAAAGTGTCCAACTTTGACCTTCCGTAACTCGACTTCCGGAAGGTTTCCAGAAGCGAGACTTGTCTCAAACGATTCAGGATGTTTGATTCTATCACTTCCCTAGTTTTCAGTCGATTCTGAGCCTAAAAATTTTCGGGTCGAAAATTGAAAAATCCGTGGGCTATAGCCCATGGATTTTTTCGATTTTGGGGTCGAAAAAAATTGTTGAGATTTCATAGTCTATAGACTCTATGTGGTTCAGGATGCACGGAAAACATAGTCTGCCCGGATTCTGAAGCTCTACAATGAAGTTACAGGTGTCTGAAGTCGACGTCAAAAAGTGTCCAACTTTGACCTTCCGTAACTCGACTTCCGGAAGGTTTCCAGAAGCGAGACTTGTCTCAAACGATTCAGGATGTTTGATTCTATCACTTCCCTAGTTTTCAGTCGATTCTGAGCCTAAAAATTTTCGGGTCGAAAATTGAAAAATCCGTGGGCTATAGCCCATGGATTTTTTCGATTTTGGGGTCGAAAAAAATTGTTGAGATTTCATAGTCTATAGACTCTATGTGGTTCAGGATGCACGGAAAACATAGTCTGCCCGGATTCTGAAGCTCTACAATGAAGTTACAGGTGTCTGAAGTCGACGTCAAAAAGTGTCCAACTTTGACCTTCCGTAACTCGACTTCCGGAAGGTTTCCAGAAGCGAGACTTGTCTCAAACGATTCAGGATGTTTGATTCTATCACTTCCCTAGTTTTCAGTCGATTCTGAGCCTAAAAATTTTCGGGTCGAAAATTGAAAAATCCGTGGGCTATAGCCCATGGATTTTTTCGATTTTGGGGTCGAAAAAAATTGTTGAGATTTCATAGTCTATAGACTCTATGTGGTTCAGGATGCACGGAAAACATAGTCTGCCCGGATTCTGAAGCTCTACAATGAAGTTACAGGTGTCTGAAGTCGACGTCAAAAAGTGTCCAACTTTGACCTTCCGTAACTCGACTTCCGGAAGGTTTCCAGAAGCGAGACTTGTCTCAAACGATTCAGGATGTTTGATTCTATCACTTCCCTAGTTTTCAGTCGATTCTGAGCCTAAAAATTTTCGGGTCGAAAATTGAAAAATCCGTGGGCTATAGCCCATGGATTTTTTCGATTTTGGGGTCGAAAAAAATTGTTGAGATTTCATAGTCTATAGACTCTATGTGGTTCAGGATGCACGGAAAACATAGTCTGCCCGGATTCTGAAGCTCTACAATGAAGTTACAGGTCGTCGACTTCAGACACCTGTAACTTCATTGTAGAGCTTCAGAATCCGGGCAGACTATGTTTTCCGTGCATCTTGAACCACATAGAGTCTATAGACTATGAAATCTTTTCGACCCGAAAATTTTTAGGCTCAGAATCGACTGAAAACTAGGGAAGTGATAGAATCAAACATCCTGAATTGTTTGAGACAAGTCTCGCTTCTGGAAACCTTACGGAAGTCGAGTTACGGAAGGTCAAAGTTGGACACTTTTTGACGTCGACTTCAGACACCTGTAACTTCATTGTAGAGCTTCAGAATCCGGGCAGACTATGTTTTCCGTGCATCCTGAACCACATAGAGTCTATAGACTATGAAATCTCAACAATTTTTTTCGACCCCAAAATCGAAAAAATCCATGGGCTATAGCCCACGGATTTTTCAATTTTCGACCCGAAAATTTTTAGGCTCAGAATCGACTGAAAACTAGGGAAGTGATAGAATCAAACATCCTGAATCGTTTGAGACAAGTCTCGCTTCTGGAAACCTTCCGGAAGTCGAGTTACGGAAGGTCAAAGTTGGACACTTTTTGACGTCGACTTCAGACACCTGTAACTTCATTGTAGAGCTTCAGAATCCGGGCAGACTATGTTTTCCGTGCATCCTGAACCACATAGAGTCTATAGACTATGAAATCTCAACAATTTTTTTCGACCCCAAAATCGAAAAAATCCATGGGCTATAGCCCACGGAGTTTTCAATTTTCGACCCGAAAATTTTTAGGCTCAGAATCGACTGAAAACTAGGGAAGTGATAGAATCAAACATCCTGAATCGTTTGAGACAAGTCTCGCTTCTGGAAACCTTCCGGAAGTCGAGTTACGGAAGGTCAAAGTTGGACACTTTTTGACGTCGACTTCAGACACCTGTAACTTCATTGTAGAGCTTCAGAATCCGGGCAGACTATGTTTTCCGTGCATCCTGAACCACATAGAGTCTATAGACTATGAAATCTCAACAATTTTTTTCGACCCCAAAATCGAAAAAATCCATGGGCTATAGCCCACGGATTTTTCAATTTTCGACCCGAAAATTTTTAGGCTCAGAATCGACTGAAAACTAGGGAAGTGATAGAATCAAACATCCTGAATCGTTTGAGACAAGTCTCGCTTCTGGAAACCTTCCGGAAGTCGAGTTACGGAAGGTCAAAGTTGGACACTTTTTGACGTCGACTTCAGACACCTGTAACTTCATTGTAGAGCTTCAGAATCCGGGCAGACTATGTTTTCCGTGCATCCTGAACCACATAGAGTCTATAGACTATGAAATCTCAACAATTTTTTTCGACCCCAAAATCGAAAAAATCCATGGGCTATAGCCCACGGATTTTTCAATTTTCGACCCGAAAATTTTTAGGCTCAGAATCGACTGAAAACTAGGGAAGTGATAGAATCAAACATCCTGAATCGTTTGAGACAAGTCTCGCTTCTGGAAACCTTCCGGAAGTCGAGTTACGGAAGGTCAAAGTTGGACACTTTTTGACGTCGACTTCAGACACCTGTAACTTCATTGTAGAGCTTCAGAATCCGGGCAGACTATGTTTTCCGTGCATCCTGAACCACATAGAGTCTATAGACTATGAAATCTCAACAATTTTTTTCGACCCCAAAATCGAAAAAATCCATGGGCTATAGCCCACGGATTTTTCAATTTTCGACCCGAAAATTTTTAGGCTCAGAATCGACTGAAAACTAGGGAAGTGATAGAATCAAACATCCTGAATCGTTTGAGACAAGTCTCGCTTCTGGAAACCTTCCGGAAGTCGAGTTACGGAAGGTCAAAGTTGGACACTTTTTGACGTCGACTTCAGACACCTGTAACTTCATTGTAGAGCTTCAGAATCCGGGCAGACTATGTTTTCCGTGCATCCTGAACCACATAGAGTCTATAGACTATGAAATCTCAACAATTTTTTTCGACCCCAAAATCGAAAAAATCCATGGGCTATAGCCCACGGATTTTTCAATTTTCGACCCGAAAATTTTTAGGCTCAGAATCGACTGAAAACTAGGGAAGTGATAGAATCAAACATCCTGAATCGTTTGAGACAAGTCTCGCTTCTGGAAACCTTCCGGAAGTCGAGTTACGGAAGGTCAAAGTTGGACACTTTTTGACGTCGACTTCAGACACCTGTAACTTCATTGTAGAGCTTCAGAATCCGGGCAGACTATGTTTTCCGTGCATCCTGAACCACATAGAGTCTATAGACTATGAAATCTCAACAATTTTTTTCGACCCCAAAATCGAAAAAATCCATGGGCTATAGCCCACGGATTTTTCAATTTTCGACCCGAAAATTTTTAGGCTCAGAATCGACTGAAAACTAGGGAAGTGATAGAATCAAACATCCTGAATCGTTTGAGACAAGTCTCGCTTCTGGAAACCTTACGGAAGTCGAGTTACGGAAGGTCAAAGTTGGACACTTTTTGACGTCGACTTCAGACACCTGTAACTTCATTGTAGAGCTTCAGAATCCGGGCAGACTATGTTTTCCGTGCATCCTGAACCACATAGAGTCTATAGACTATGAAATCTCAACAATTTTTTTCGACCCCAAAATCGAAAAAATCCATGGGCTATAGCCCACGGATTTTTCAATTTTCGACCCGAAAATTTTTAGGCTCAGAATCGACTGAAAACTAGGGAAGTGATAGAATCAAACATCCTGAATCGTTTGAGACAAGTCTCGCTTCTGGAAACCTTCCGGAAGTCGAGTTACGGAAGGTCAAAGTTGGACACTTTTTGACGTCGACTTCAGACACCTGTAACTTCATTGTAGAGCTTCAGAATCCGGGCAGACTATGTTTTCCGTGCATCCTGAACCACATAGAGTCTATAGACTATGAAATCTCAACAATTTTTTTCGACCCCAAAATCGAAAAAATCCATGGGCTATAGCCCACGGATTTTTCAATTTTCGACCCGAAAATTTTTAGGCTCAGAATCGACTGAAAACTAGGGAAGTGATAGAATCAAACATCCTGAATCGTTTGAGACAAGTCTCGCTTCTGGAAACCTTACGGAAGTCGAGTTACGGAAGGTCAAAGTTGGACACTTTTTGACGTCGACTTCAGACACCTGTAACTTCATTGTAGAGCTTCAGAATCCGGGCAGACTATGTTTTCCGTGCATCCTGAACCACATAGAGTCTATAGACTATGAAATCTCAACAATTTTTTTCGACCCCAAAATCGAAAAAATCCATGGGCTATAGCCCACGGATTTTTCAATTTTCGACCCGAAAATTTTTAGGCTCAGAATCGACTGAAAACTAGGGAAGTGATAGAATCAAACATCCTGAATCGTTTGAGACAAGTCTCGCTTCTGGAAACCTTCCGGAAGTCGAGTTACGGAAGGTCAAAGTTGGACACTTTTTGACGTCGACTTCAGACACCTGTAACTTCATTGTAGAGCTTCAGAATCCGGGCAGACTATGTTTTCCGTGCATCCTGAACCACATAGAGTCTATAGACTATGAAATCTCAACAATTTTTTTCGACCCCAAAATCGAAAAAATCCATGGGCTATAGCCCACGGATTTTTCAATTTTCGACCCGAAAATTTTTAGGCTCAGAATCGACTGAAAACTAGGGAAGTGATAGAATCAAACATCCTGAATCGTTTGAGACAAGTCTCGCTTCTGGAAACCTTCCGGAAGTCGAGTTACGGAAGGTCAAAGTTGGACACTTTTTGACGTCGACTTCAGACACCTGTAACTTCATTGTAGAGCTTCAGAATCCGGGCAGACTATGTTTTCCGTGCATCCTGAACCACATAGAGTCTATAGACTATGAAATCTCAACAATTTTTTTCGACCCCAAAATCGAAAAAATCCATGGGCTATAGCCCACGGATTTTTCAATTTTCGACCCGAAAATTTTTAGGCTCAGAATCGACTGAAAACTAGGGAAGTGATAGAATCAAACATCCTGAATCGTTTGAGACAAGTCTCGCTTCTGGAAACCTTCCGGAAGTCGAGTTACGGAAGGTCAAAGTTGGACACTTTTTGACGTCGACTTCAGACACCTGTAACTTCATTGTAGAGCTTCAGAATCCGGGCAGACTATGTTTTCCGTGCATCCTGAACCACATAGAGTCTATAGACTATGAAATCTCAACAATTTTTTTCGACCCCAAAATCGAAAAAATCCATGGGCTATAGCCCACGGATTTTTCAATTTTCGACCCGAAAATTTTTAGGCTCAGAATCGACTGAAAACTAGGGAAGTGATAGAATCAAACATCCTGAATCGTTTGAGACAAGTCTCGCTTCTGGAAACCTTCCGGAAGTCGAGTTACGGAAGGTCAAAGTTGGACACTTTTTGACGTCGACTTCAGACACCTGTAACTTCATTGTAGAGCTTCAGAATCCGGGCAGACTATGTTTTCCGTGCATCCTGAACCACATAGAGTCTATAGACTATGAAATCTCAACAATTTTTTTCGACCCCAAAATCGAAAAAATCCATGGGCTATAGCCCACGGATTTTTCAATTTTCGACCCGAAAATTTTTAGCTCAGAATCGACTGAAAACTAGGGAAGTGATAGAATCAAACATCCTGAATCGTTTGAGACAAGTCTCGCTTCTGGAAACCTTACGGAAGTCGAGTTACGGAAGGTCAAAGTTGGACACTTTTTGACGTCGACTTCAGACACCTGTAACTTCATTGTAGAGCTTCAGAATCCGGGCAGACTATGTTTTCCGTGCATCCTGAACCACATAGAGTCTATAGACTATGAAATCTCAACAATTTTTTTCGACCCCAAAATCGAAAAAATCCATGGGCTATAGCCCACGGATTTTTCAATTTTCGACCCGAAAATTTTTAGGCTCAGAATCGACTGAAAACTAGGGAAGTGATAGAATCAAACATCCTGAATCGTTTGAGACAAGTCTCGCTTCTGGAAACCTTCCGGAAGTCGAGTTACGGAAGGTCAAAGTTGGACACTTTTTGACGTCGACTTCAGACACCTGTAACTTCATTGTAGAGCTTCAGAATCCGGGCAGACTATGTTTTCCGTGCATCCTGAACCACATAGAGTCTATAGACTATGAAATCTCAACAATTTTTTTCGACCCCAAAATCGAAAAAATCCATGGGCTATAGCCCACGGATTTTTCAATTTTCGACCCGAAAATTTTTAGGCTCAGAATCGACTGAAAACTAGGGAAGTGATAGAATCAAACATCCTGAATCGTTTGAGACAAGTCTCGCTTCTGGAAACCTTCCGGAAGTCGAGTTACGGAAGGTCAAAGTTGGACACTTTTTGACGTCGACTTCAGACACCTGTAACTTCATTGTAGAGCTTCAGAATCCGGGCAGACTATGTTTTCCGTGCATCCTGAACCACATAGAGTCTATAGACTATGAAATCTCAACAATTTTTTTCGACCCCAAAATCGAAAAAATCCATGGGCTATAGCCCACGGATTTTTCAATTTTCGACCCGAAAATTTTTAGGCTCAGAATCGACTGAAAACTAGGGAAGTGATAGAATCAAACATCCTGAATCGTTTGAGACAAGTCTCGCTTCTGGAAACCTTCCGGAAGTCGAGTTACGGAAGGTCAAAGTTGGACACTTTTTGACGTCGACTTCAGACACCTGTAACTTCATTGTAGAGCTTCAGAATCCGGGCAGACTATGTTTTCCGTGCATCCTGAACCACATAGAGTCTATAGACTATGAAATCTCAACAATTTTTTTCGACCCCAAAATCGAAAAAATCCATGGGCTATAGCCCACGGATTTTTCAATTTTCGACCCGAAAATTTTTAGGCTCAGAATCGACTGAAAACTAGGGAAGTGATAGAATCAAACATCCTGAATCGTTTGAGACAAGTCTCGCTTCTGGAAACCTTACGGAAGTCGAGTTACGGAAGGTCAAAGTTGGACACTTTTTGACGTCGACTTCAGACACCTGTAACTTCATTGTAGAGCTTCAGAATCCGGGCAGACTATGTTTTCCGTGCATCCTGAACCACATAGAGTCTATAGACTATGAAATCTCAACAATTTTTTTCGACCCCAAAATCGAAAAAATCCATGGGCTATAGCCCACGGATTTTTCAATTTTCGACCCGAAAATTTTTAGGCTCAGAATCGACTGAAAACTAGGGAAGTGATAGAATCAAACATCCTGAATCGTTTGAGACAAGTCTCGCTTCTGGAAACCTTCCGGAAGTCGAGTTACGGAAGGTCAAAGTTGGACACTTTTTGACGTCGACTTCAGACACCTGTAACTTCATTGTAGAGCTTCAGAATCCGGGCAGACTATGTTTTCCGTGCATCCTGAACCACATAGAGTCTATAGACTATGAAATCTCAACAATTTTTTTCGACCCCAAAATCGAAAAAATCCATGGGCTATAGCCCACGGATTTTTCAATTTTCGACCCGAAAATTTTTAGGCTCAGAATCGACTGAAAACTAGGGAAGTGATAGAATCAAACATCCTGAATCGTTTGAGACAAGTCTCGCTTCTGGAAACCTTCCGGAAGTCGAGTTACGGAAGGTCAAAGTTGGACACTTTTTGACGTCGACTTCAGACACCTGTAACTTCATTGTAGAGCTTCAGAATCCGGGCAGACTATGTTTTCCGTGCATCCTGAACCACATAGAGTCTATAGACTATGAAATCTCAACAATTTTTTTCGACCCCAAAATCGAAAAAATCCATGGGCTATAGCCCACGGATTTTTCAATTTTCGACCCGAAAATTTTTAAGCTCAGAATCGACTGAAAACTAGGGAAGTGATAGAATCAAACATCCTGAATTGTTTGAGACAAGTCTCGCTTCTGGAAACCTTACGGAAGTCGAGTTACGGAAGGTCAAAGTTGGACACTTTTTGACGTCGACTTCAGACACCTGTAACTTCATTGTAGAGCTTCAGAATCCGGGCAGACTATGTTTTCCGTGCATCCTGAACCACATAGAGTCTATAGACTATGAAATCTCAACAATTTTTTTCGACCCCAAAATCGAAAAAATCCATGGGCTATAGCCCACGGATTTTTCAATTTTCGACCCGAAAATTTTTAGGCTCAGAATCGACTGAAAACTAGGGAAGTGATAGAATCAAACATCCTGAATCGTTTGAGACAAGTCTCGCTTCTGGAAACCTTCCGGAAGTCGAGTTACGGAAGGTCAAAGTTGGACACTTTTTGACGTCGACTTCAGACACCTGTAACTTCATTGTAGAGCTTCAGAATCCGGGCAGACTATGTTTTCCGTGCATCCTGAACCACATAGAGTCTATAGACTATGAAATCTCAACAATTTTTTTCGACCCCAAAATCGAAAAAATCCATGGGCTATAGCCCACGGATTTTTCAATTTTCGACCCGAAAATTTTTAGGCTCAGAATCGACTGAAAACTAGGGAAGTGATAGAATCAAACATCCTGAATCGTTTGAGACAAGTCTCGCTTCTGGAAACCTTCCGGAAGTCGAGTTACGGAAGGTCAAAGTTGGACACTTTTTGACGTCGACTTCAGACACCTGTAACTTCATTGTAGAGCTTCAGAATCCGGGCAGACTATGTTTTCCGTGCATCCTGAACCACATAGAGTCTATAGACTATGAAATCTCAACAATTTTTTTCGACCCCAAAATCGAAAAAATCCATGGGCTATAGCCCACGGATTTTTCAATTTTCGACCCGAAAATTTTTAGGCTCAGAATCGACTGAAAACTAGGGAAGTGATAGAATCAAACATCCTGAATCGTTTGAGACAAGTCTCGCTTCTGGAAACCTTCCGGAAGTCGAGTTACGGAAGGTCAAAGTTGGACACTTTTTGACGTCGACTTCAGACACCTGTAACTTCATTGTAGAGCTTCAGAATCCGGGCAGACTATGTTTTCCGTGCATCCTGAACCACATAGAGTCTATAGACTATGAAATCTCAACAATTTTTTTCGACCCCAAAATCGAAAAAATCCATGGGCTATAGCCCACGGATTTTTCAATTTTCGACCCGAAAATTTTTAGGCTCAGAATCGACTGAAAACTAGGGAAGTGATAGAATCAAACATCCTGAATCGTTTGAGACAAGTCTCGCTTCTGGAAACCTTCCGGAAGTCGAGTTACGGAAGG
This sequence comes from Caenorhabditis parvicauda, assembly GCA_963978915.1. Lineage (NCBI taxonomy): Eukaryota > Metazoa > Nematoda > Chromadorea > Rhabditida > Rhabditidae > Caenorhabditis > Caenorhabditis parvicauda. The sequence goes on along the minus strand of CAXBUI010000429.1, from coordinate 45,505 downwards.
TCAAAGTTGGACACTTTTTGACGTCGACTTCAGACACCTGTAACTTCATTGTAGAGCTTCAGAATCCGGGCAGACTATGTTTTCCGTGCATCCTGAACCACATAGAGTCTATAGACTATGAAATCTCAACAATTTTTTTCGACCCCAAAATCGAAAAAATCCATGGGCTATAGCCCACGGATTTTTCAATTTTCGACCCGAAAATTTTTAGGCTCAGAATCGACTGAAAACTAGGGAAGTGATAGAATCAAACATCCTGAATCGTTTGAGACAAGTCTCGCTTCTGGAAACCTTCCGGAAGTCGAGTTACGGAAGGTCAAAGTTGGACACTTTTTGACGTCGACTTCAGACACCTGTAACTTCATTGTAGAGCTTCAGAATCCGGGCAGACTATGTTTTCCGTGCATCCTGAACCACATAGAGTCTATAGACTATGAAATCTCAACAATTTTTTTCGACCCCAAAATCGAAAAAATCCATGGGCTATAGCCCACGGATTTTTCAATTTTCGACCCGAAAATTTTTAGGCTCAGAATCGACTGAAAACTAGGGAAGTGATAGAATCAAACATCCTGAATCGTTTGAGACAAGTCTCGCTTCTGGAAACCTTCCGGAAGTCGAGTTACGGAAGGTCAAAGTTGGACACTTTTTGACGTCGACTTCAGACACCTGTAACTTCATTGTAGAGCTTCAGAATCCGGGCAGACTATGTTTTCCGTGCATCCTGAACCACATAGAGTCTATAGACTATGAAATCTCAACAATTTTTTTCGACCCCAAAATCGAAAAAATCCATGGGCTATAGCCCACGGATTTTTCAATTTTCGACCCGAAAATTTTTAGGCTCAGAATCGACTGAAAACTAGGGAAGTGATAGAATCAAACATCCTGAATCGTTTGAGACAAGTCTCGCTTCTGGAAACCTTACGGAAGTCGAGTTACGGAAGGTCAAAGTTGGACACTTTTTGACGTCGACTTCAGACACCTGTAACTTCATTGTAGAGCTTCAGAATCCGGGCAGACTATGTTTTCCGTGCATCCTGAACCACATAGAGTCTATAGACTATGAAATCTCAACAATTTTTTTCGACCCCAAAATCGAAAAAATCCATGGGCTATAGCCCACGGATTTTTCAATTTTCGACCCGAAAATTTTTAGGCTCAGAATCGACTGAAAACTAGGGAAGTGATAGAATCAAACATCCTGAATCGTTTGAGACAAGTCTCGCTTCTGGAAACCTTCCGGAAGTCGAGTTACGGAAGGTCAAAGTTGGACACTTTTTGACGTCGACTTCAGACACCTGTAACTTCATTGTAGAGCTTCAGAATCCGGGCAGACTATGTTTTCCGTGCATCCTGAACCACATAGAGTCTATAGACTATGAAATCTCAACAATTTTTTTCGACCCCAAAATCGAAAAAATCCATGGGCTATAGCCCACGGATTTTTCAATTTTCGACCCGAAAATTTTTAGGCTCAGAATCGACTGAAAACTAGGGAAGTGATAGAATCAAACATCCTGAATCGTTTGAGACAAGTCTCGCTTCTGGAAACCTTCCGGAAGTCGAGTTACGGAAGGTCAAAGTTGGACACTTTTTGACGTCGACTTCAGACACCTGTAACTTCATTGTAGAGCTTCAGAATCCGGGCAGACTATGTTTTCCGTGCATCCTGAACCACATAGAGTCTATAGACTATGAAATCTCAACAATTTTTTTCGACCCCAAAATCGAAAAAATCCATGGGCTATAGCCCACGGATTTTTCAATTTTCGACCCGAAAATTTTTAGGCTCAGAATCGACTGAAAACTAGGGAAGTGATAGAATCAAACATCCTGAATCGTTTGAGACAAGTCTCGCTTCTGGAAACCTTCCGGAAGTCGAGTTACGGAAGGTCAAAGTTGGACACTTTTTGACGTCGACTTCAGACACCTGTAACTTCATTGTAGAGCTTCAGAATCCGGGCAGACTATGTTTTCCGTGCATCTTGAACCACATAGAGTCTATAGACTATGAAATCTCAACAATTTTTTTCGACCCCAAAATCGAAAAAATCCATGGGCTATAGCCCACGGATTTTTCAATTTTCGACCCGAAAATTTTTAAGCTCAGAATCGACTGAAAACTAGGGAAGTGATAGAATCAAACATCCTGAATTGTTTGAGACAAGTCTCGCTTCTGGAAACCTTACGGAAGTCGAGTTACGGAAGGTCAAAGTTGGACACTTTTTGACGTCGACTTCAGACACCTGTAACTTCATTGTAGAGCTTCAGAATCCGGGCAGACTATGTTTTCCGTGCATCCTGAACCACATAGAGTCTATAGACTATGAAATCTCAACAATTTTTTTCGACCCCAAAATCGAAAAAATCCATGGGCTATAGCCCACGGATTTTTCAATTTTCGACCCGAAAATTTTTAGGCTCAGAATCGACTGAAAACTAGGGAAGTGATAGAATCAAACATCCTGAATCGTTTGAGACAAGTCTCGCTTCTGGAAACCTTCCGGAAGTCGAGTTACGGAAGGTCAAAGTTGGACACTTTTTGACGTCGACTTCAGACACCTGTAACTTCATTGTAGAGCTTCAGAATCCGGGCAGACTATGTTTTCCGTGCATCCTGAACCACATAGAGTCTATAGACTATGAAATCTCAACAATTTTTTTCGACCCCAAAATCGAAAAAATCCATGGGCTATAGCCCACGGATTTTTCAATTTTCGACCCGAAAATTTTTAGGCTCAGAATCGACTGAAAACTAGGGAAGTGATAGAATCAAACATCCTGAATCGTTTGAGACAAGTCTCGCTTCTGGAAACCTTCCGGAAGTCGAGTTACGGAAGGTCAAAGTTGGACACTTTTTGACGTCGACTTCAGACACCTGTAACTTCATTGTAGAGCTTCAGAATCCGGGCAGACTATGTTTTCCGTGCATCCTGAACCACATAGAGTCTATAGACTATGAAATCTCAACAATTTTTTTCGACCCCAAAATCGAAAAAATCCATGGGCTATAGCCCACAGATTTTTCAATTTTCGACCCGAAAATTTTTAGGCTCAGAATCGACTGAAAACTAGGGAAGTGATAGAATCAAACATCCTGAATCGTTTGAGACAAGTCTCGCTTCTGGAAACCTTCCGGAAGTCGAGTTACGGAAGGTCAAAGTTGGACACTTTTTGACGTCGACTTCAGACACCTGTAACTTCATTGTAGAGCTTCAGAATCCGGGCAGACTATGTTTTCCGTGCATCTTGAACCATATAGAGTCTATAGACTATGAAATCTCAACAATTTTTTTCGACCCCAAAATCGAAAAAATCCATGGGCTATAGCCCACGGATTTTTCAATTTTCGACCCGAAAATTTTTAAGCTCAGAATCGACTGAAAACTAGGGAAGTGATAGAATCAAACATCCTGAATTGTTTGAGACAAGTCTCGCTTCTGGAAACCTTACGGAAGTCGAGTTACGGAAGGTCAAAGTTGGACACTTTTTGACGTCGACTTCAGACACCTGTAACTTCATTGTAGAGCTACAGAATCCGGGCAGACTATGTTTTCCGTGCATCCTGAACCACATAGAGTCTATAGACTTTGAAATCTCAACAATTTTTTTCGACCCCAAAATGGAAAAAATCCATGGGCTATAGCCCACGGATTTTTCAATTTTCGACCCGAAAATTTTTAGGCTCAGAATCGACTGAAAACTAGGGAAGTGATAGAATCAAACATCCTGAATCGTTTGAGACAAGTCTCGCTTCTGGAAACCTTCCGGAAGTCGAGTTACGGAAGGTCAAAGTTGGACACTTTTTGACGTCGACTTCAGACACCTGTAACTTCATTGTAGAGCTTCAGAATCCGGGCAGACTATGTTTTCCGTGCATCCTGAACCACATAGAGTCTATAGACTATGAAATCTCAACAATTTTTTTCGACCCCAAAATCGAAAAAATCCATGGGCTATAGCCCACGGATTTTTCAATTTTCGACCCGAAAATTTTTAGGCTCAGAATCGACTGAAAACTAGGGAAGTGATAGAATCAAACATCCTGAATCGTTTGAGACAAGTCTCGCTTCTGGAAACCTTCCGGAAGTCGAGTTACGGAAGGTCAAAGTTGGACACTTTTTGACGTCGACTTCAGACACCTGTAACTTCATTGTAGAGCTTCAGAATCCGGGCAGACTATGTTTTCCGTGCATCCTGAACCACATAGAGTCTATAGACTATGAAATCTCAACAATTTTTTTCGACCCCAAAATCGAAAAAATCCATGGGCTATAGCCCACGGATTTTTCAATTTTCGACCCGAAAATTTTTAGGCTCAGAATCGACTGAAAACTAGGGAAGTGATAGAATCAAACATCCTGAATCGTTTGAGACAAGTCTCGCTTCTGGAAACCTTCCGGAAGTCGAGTTACGGAAGGTCAAAGTTGGACACTTTTTGACGTCGACTTCAGACACCTGTAACTTCATTGTAGAGCTTCAGAATCCGGGCAGACTATGTTTTCCGTGCATCCTGAACCACATAGAGTCTATAGACTATGAAATCTCAACAATTTTTTTCGACCCCAAAATCGAAAAAATCCATGGGCTATAGCCCACGGATTTTTCAATTTTCGACCCGAAAATTTTTAGGCTCAGAATCGACTGAAAACTAGGGAAGTGATAGAATCAAACATCCTGAATCGTTTGAGACAAGTCTCGCTTCTGGAAACCTTCCGGAAGTCGAGTTACGGAAGGTCAAAGTTGGACACTTTTTGACGTCGACTTCAGACACCTGTAACTTCATTGTAGAGCTTCAGAATCCGGGCAGACTATGTTTTCCGTGCATCTTGAACCATAAAGAGTCTATAGACTATGAAATCTCAACAATTTTTTTCGACCCCAAAATCGAAAAAATCCATGGGCTATAGCCCACGGATTTTTCAATTTTCGACCCGAAAATTTTTAAGCTCAGAATCGACTGAAAACTAGGGAAGTGATAGAATCAAACATCCTGAATTGTTTGAGACAAGTCTCGCTTCTGGAAACCTTACGGAAGTCGAGTTACGGAAGGTCAAAGTTGGACACTTTTTGACGTCGACTTCAGACACCTGTAACTTCATTGTAGAGCTACAGAATCCGGGCAGACTATGTTTTCCGTGCATCCTGAACCACATAGAGTCTATAGACTTTGAAATCTCAACAATTTTTTTCGACCCCAAAATGGAAAAAATCCATGGGCTATAGCCCACGGATTTTTCAATTTTCGACCCGAAAATTTTTAGGCTCAGAATCGACTGAAAACTAGGGAAGTGATAGAATCAAACATCCTGAATCGTTTGAGACAAGTCTCGCTTCTGGAAACCTTCCGGAAGTCGAGTTACGGAAGGTCAAAGTTGGACACTTTTTGACGTCGACTTCAGACACCTGTAACTTCATTGTAGAGCTTCAGAATCCGGGCAGACTATGTTTTCCGTGCATCCTGAACCACATAGAGTCTATAGACTATGAAATCTCAACAATTTTTTTCGACCCCAAAATCGAAAAAATCCATGGGCTATAGCCCACGGATTTTTCAATTTTCGACCCGAAAATTTTTAAGCTCAGAATCGACTGAAAACTAGGGAAGTGATAGAATCAAACATCCTGAATCGTTTGAGACAAGTCTCGCTTCTGGAAACCTTACGGAAGTCGAGTTACGGAAGGTCAAAGTTGGACACTTTTTGACGTCGACTTCAGACACCTGTAACTTCATTGTAGAGCTTCAGAATCCGGGCAGACTATGTTTTCCGTGCATCCTGAACCACATAGAGTCTATAGACTATGAAATCTCAACAATTTTTTTCGACCCCAAAATCGAAAAAATCCATGGGCTATAGCCCACGGATTTTTCAATTTTCGACCCGAAAATTTTTAGGCTCAGAATCGACTGAAAACTAGGGAAGTGATAGAATCAAACATCCTGAATCGTTTGAGACAAGTCTCGCTTCTGGAAACCTTCCGGAAGTCGAGTTACGGAAGGTCAAAGTTGGACACTTTTTGACGTCGACTTCAGACACCTGTAACTTCATTGTAGAGCTTCAGAATCCGGGCAGACTATGTTTTCCGTGCATCCTGAACCACATAGAGTCTATAGACTATGAAATCTCAACAATTTTTTTCGACCCCAAAATCGAAAAAATCCATGGGCTATAGCCCACGGATTTTTCAATTTTCGACCCGAAAATTTTTAGGCTCAGAATCGACTGAAAACTAGGGAAGTGATAGAATCAAACATCCTGAATCGTTTGAGACAAGTCTCGCTTCTGGAAACCTTCCGGAAGTCGAGTTACGGAAGGTCAAAGTTGGACACTTTTTGACGTCGACTTCAGACACCTGTAACTTCATTGTAGAGCTTCAGAATCCGGGCAGACTATGTTTTCCGTGCATCCTGAACCACATAGAGTCTATAGACTATGAAATCTCAACAATTTTTTTCGACCCCAAAATCGAAAAAATCCATGGGCTATAGCCCACGGATTTTTCAATTTTCGACCCGAAAATTTTTAGGCTCAGAATCGACTGAAAACTAGGGAAGTGATAGAATCAAACATCCTGAATCGTTTGAGACAAGTCTCGCTTCTGGAAACCTTCCGGAAGTCGAGTTACGGAAGGTCAAAGTTGGACACTTTTTGACGTCGACTTCCAGACACCCCAAAATCGAAAAAATCCTGTAACTTCATTGTAGAGCTTCAGAATCCGGGCAGACTATGTTTTCCGTGCATCCTGAACCACATAGAGTCTATAGACTATGAAATCTCAACAATTTTTTTCGACCCCAAAATCGAAAAAATCCATGGGCTATAGCCCACGGATTTTTCAATTTTCGACCCGAAAATTTTTAGGCTCAGAATCGACTGAAACTAGGGAAGTGATAGAATCAAACATCCTGAATCGTTTGAGACAAGTCTCGCTTCTGGAAACCTTCCGGAAGTCGAGTTACGGAAGGTCAAAGTTGGACACTTTTTGACGTCGACTTTAGACACCTGTAACTTCATTGTAGAGCTTCAGAATCCGGGCAGACTATGTTTTCCGTACATCCTGAACCACATAGAGTCTATAGACTATGAAATCTCAACAATTTTTTTCGACCCCAAAATCGAAAAAATCCATGGGCTATAGCCCACGGATTTTTCAATTATCGACCCGAAAATTTTTAGGCTCAGAATCGACTGAAACTAGGGAAGTGATAGAATCAAACATCCTGAATCGTTTGAGACAAGTCTCGCTTCTGGAAACCTTCCGGAAGTCGAGTTACGGAAGGTCAAAGTTGGACACTTTTTGACGTCGACTTCAGACACCTGTAACTTCATTGTAGAGCTTCAGAATCCGGGCAGACTATGTTTTCCGTACATCCTGAACCACATAGAGTCTATAGACTATGAAATCTCAACAATTTTTTTCGACCCCAAAATCGAAAAAATCCATGGGCTATAGCCCACGGATTTTTCAATTTTCGACCCGAAAATTTTTAGGCTCAGAATTGACTGAAAACTAGGGAAGTGATAGAATCAAACATCCTGAATCGTTTGAGACAAGTCTCGCTTCTGGAAACCTTCCGGAAGTCGAGTTACGGAAGGTCAAAGTTGGACACTTTTTGACGTCGACTTCAGACACCTGTAACTTCATTGTAGAGCTTCAGAATCCGGGCAGACTATGTTTTCCGTGCATCCTGAACCACATAGAGTCTATAGACTATGAAATCTCAACAATTTTTTTCGACCCCAAAATCGAAAAAATCCATGGGCTATAGCCCACGGATTTTTCAATTTTCGACCCGAAAATTTTTAGGCTCAGAATCGACTGAAAACTAGGGAAGTGATAGAATCAAACATCCTGAATCGTTTGAGACAAGTCTCGCTTCTGGAAACCTTCCGGAAGTCGAGTTACGGAAGGTCAAAGTTGGACACTTTTTGACGTCGACTTCAGACACCTGTAACTTCATTGTAGAGCTTCAGAATCCGGGCAGACTATGTTTTCCGTGCATCCTGAACCACATAGAGTCTATAGACTATGAAATCTCAACAATTTTTTTCGACCCCAAAATCGAAAAAATCCATGGGCTATAGCCCACGGATTTTTCAATTTTCGACCCGAAAATTTTTAGGCTCAGAATCGACTGAAAACTAGGGAAGTGATAGAATCAAACATCCTGAATCGTTTGAGACAAGTCTCGCTTCTGGAAACCTTCCGGAAGTCGAGTTACGGAAGGTCAAAGTTGGACACTTTTTGACGTCGACTTCAGACACCTGTAACTTCATTGTAGAGCTTCAGAATCCGGGCAGACTATGTTTTCCGTACATCCTGAATCACATAGAGTCTATAGACTATGAAATCTCAACAATTTTTTTCGACCCCAAAATCGAAAAAATCCATGGGCTATAGCCCACGGATTTTTCAATTATCGACCCGAAAATTTTTAGGCTCAGAATCGACTGAAACTAGGGAAGTGATAGAATCAAACATCCTGAATCGTTTGAGACAAGTCTCGCTTCTGGAAACCTTCCGGAAGTCGAGTTACGGAAGGTCAAAGTTGGACACTTTTTGACGTCGACTTCAGACACCTGTAACTTCATTGTAGAGCTTCAGAATCCGGGCAGACTATGTTTTCCGTACATCCTGAACCACATAGAGTCTATAGACTATGAAATCTCAACAATTTTTTTCGACCCCAAAATCGAAAAAATCCATGGGCTATAGCCCACGGATTTTTCAATTTTCGACCCGAAAATTTTTAGGCTCAGAATTGACTGAAACTAGGGAAGTGATAGAATCAAACATCCTGAATCGTTTGAGACAAGTCTCGCTTCTGGAAACCTTCCGGAAGTCGAGTTACGGAAGGTCAAAGTTGGACACTTTTTGACGTCGACTTCAGACACCTGTAACTTCATTGTAGAGCTTCAGAATCCGGGCAGACTATGTTTTCCGTGCATCCTGAACCACATAGAGTCTATAGACTATGAAATCTCAACAATTTTTTTCGACCCCAAAATCGAAAAAATCCATGGGCTATAGCCCACGGATTTTTCAATTTTCGACCCGAAAATTTTTAGGCTCAGAATCGACTGAAAACTAGGGAAGTGATAGAATCAAACATCCTGAATCGTTTGAGACAAGTCTCGCTTCTGGAAACCTTCCGGAAGTCGAGTTACGGAAGGTCAAAGTTGGACACTTTTTGACGTCGACTTCAGACACCTGTAACTTCATTGTAGAGCTTCAGAATCCGGGCAGACTATGTTTTCCGTGCATCCTGAACCACATAGAGTCTATAGACTATGAAATCTCAACAATTTTTTTCGACCCCAAAATCGAAAAAATCCATGGGCTATAGCCCACGGATTTTTCAATTTTCGACCCGAAAATTTTTAGGCTCAGAATCGACTGAAAACTAGGGAAGTGATAGAATCAAACATCCTGAATCGTTTGAGACAAGTCTCGCTTCTGGAAACCTTCCGGAAGTCGAGTTACGGAAGGTCAAAGTTGGACACTTTTTGACGTCGACTTCAGACACCTGTAACTTCATTGTAGAGCTTCAGAATCCGGGCAGACTATGTTTTCCGTACATCCTGAATCACATAGAGTCTATAGACTATGAAATCTCAACAATTTTTTTCGACCCCAAAATCGAAAAAATCCATGGGCTATAGCCCACGGATTTTTCAATTTTCGACCCGAAAATTTTTAGGCTCAGAATCGACTGAAAACTAGGGAAGTGATAGAATCAAACATCCTGAATCGTTTGAGACAAGTCTCGCTTCTGGAAACCTTCCGGAAGTCGAGTTACGGAAGGTCAAAGTTGGACACTTTTTGACGTCGACTTCAGACACCTGTAACTTCATTGTGGAGCTTCAGAATCCGGGCAGACTATGTTTTCCGTGCATCCTGAATCACATAGAGTCTATAGACTATGAAATCTCAACAATTTTTTTCGACCCCAAAATCGAAAAAATCCATGGGCTATAGCCCACGGATTTTTCGACTGAAAACTAGGGAAGTGATAGAATCAAACATCCTGAATCGTTTGAGACAAGTCTCGCTTCTGGAAACCTTCCGGAAGTCGAGTTACGGAAGGTCAAAGTTGGACACTTTTTGACGTCGACTTCAGACACCTGTAACTTCATTGTAGAGCTTCAGAATCCGGGCAGACTATGTTTTCCGTACATCCTGAACCACATAAAGTCTATAGACTATGAAATCTCAACAATTTTTTTCGACGCCAAAATCGAAAAAATCCATGGGCTATAGCCCACGGATTTTTCAATTTTCGACCCGAAAATTTTTAGGCTCAGAATCGACTGAAACTAGGGAAGTGATAGAATCAAACATCCTGAATCGTTTGAGACAAGTCTCGCTTCTGGAAACCTTCCGGAAGTCGAGTTACGGAAGGTCAAAGTTGGACACTTTTTGACGTCGACTTCAGACACCTGTAACTTCATTGTGGAGCTTCAGAATCCGGGCAGACTATGTTTTCCGTGCATCCTGAACCACATAGAGTCTATAGACTATGAAATCTCAACAATTTTTTTCGACCCCAAAATCGAAAAAATCCATGGGCTATAGCCCACGGATTTTTCAATTTTCGACCCGAAAATTTTTAGGCTCAGAATCGACTGAAAACTAGGGAAGTGATAGAATCAAACATCCTGAATCGTTTGAGACAAGTCTCGCTTCTGGAAACCTTCCGGAAGTCGAGTTACGGAAGGTCAAAGTTGGACACTTTTTGACGTCGACTTCAGACACCTGTAACTTCATTGTAGAGCTTCAGAATCCGGGCAGACTATGTTTTCCGTACATCCTGAACCACATAGAGTCTATAGACTATGAAATCTCAACAATTTTTTTCGACCTCAAAATCGAAAAAATCCATGGGCTATAGCCCACGGATTTTTCAATTTTCGACCCGAAAATTTTTAGGCTCAGAATCGACTGAAAACTAGGGAAGTGATAGAATCAAACATCCTGAATCGTTTGAGACAAGTCTCGCTTCTGGAAACCTTCCGGAAGTCGAGTTACGGAAGGTCAAAGCTGGACACTTTTTGACGTCGACTTCAGACACCTGTAACTTCATTGTAGAGCTTCAGAATCCGGGCAGACTATGTTTTCCGTACATCCTGAACCACATAGAGTCTATAGACTATAAAATCTCAACAATTTTTTTCGACCCCAAAATCGAAAAAATCCATGGGCTATAGCCCACGGATTTTTCAATTTTCGACCCGAAAATTTTTAGGCTCAGAATCGACTGAAAACTAGGGAAGTGATAGAATCAAACATCCTGAATCGTTTGAGACAAGTCTCGCTTCTGGAAACCTTCCGGAAGTCGAGTTACGGAAGGTCAAAGCTGGACACTTTTTGACGTCGACTTCAGACACCTGTAACTTCATTGTAGAGCTTCAGAATCCGGGCAGACTATGTTTTCCGTACATCCTGAACCACATAGAGTCTATAGACTATAAAATCTCAACAATTTTTTTCGACCCCAAAATCGAAAAAATCCATGGGCTATAGCCCACGGATTTTTCAATTTTCGACCCGAAAATTTTTAGGCTCAGAATCGACTGAAAACTAGGGAAGTGATAGAATCAAACATCCTGAATCGTTTGAGACAAGTCTCGCTTCTGGAAACCTTCCGGAAGTCGAGTTACGGAAGGTCAAAGTTGGACACTTTTTGACGTCGACTTCAGACACCTGTAACTTCATTGTAGAGCTTCAGAATCCGGGCAGACTATGTTTTCCGTGCATCCTGAACCACATAGAGTCTATAGACTATGAAATCTCAACAATTTTTTTCGACCCCAAAATCGAAAAAATCCATGGGCTATAGCCCACGGATTTTTCAATTTTCGACCCGAAAATTTTTAGGCTCAGAATCGACTGAAAACTAGGGAAGTGATAGAATCAAACATCCTGAATCGTTTGAGACAAGTCTCGCTTCTGGAAACCTTCCGGAAGTCGAGTTACGGAAGGTCAAAGTTGGACACTTTTTGACGTCGACTTCAGACACCTGTAACTTCATTGTAGAGCTTCAGAATCCGGGCAGACTATGTTTTCCGTGCATCCTGAACCACATAGAGTCTATAGACTATGAAATCTCAACAATTTTTTTCGACCCCAAAATCGAAAAAATCCATGGGCTATAGCCCACGGATTTTTCAATTTTCGACCCGAAAATTTTTAGGCTCAGAATCGACTGAAAACTAGGGAAGTGATAGAATCAAACATCCTGAATCGTTTGAGACAAGTCTCGCTTCTGGAAACCTTCCGGAAGTCGAGTTACGGAAGGTCAAAGTTGGACACTTTTTGACGTCGACTTCAGACACCTGTAACTTCATTGTAGAGCTTCAGAATCCGGGCAGACTATGTTTTCCGTACATCCTGCATCCTGAACCACATAGAGTCTATAGACTATGACTTCAGACACCTGTAACTTCATTGTAGAGCTTCAGAATCCGGGCAGACTATGTTTTCCGTAATCTCAACAATTTTTTTCGACCCCAAAATCGAAAAAATCCATGGGCTATAGCCCACGGATTTTTCAATTTTCGACCCGAAAATTTTCAGGCTCAGAACCGACTGAAAACTAGGGAAGTGATAGAATCAAACATCCTGAATCGTTTGAGACAAGTCTCGCTTCTGGAAACCTTCCGGAAGTCGAGTTACGGAAGGTCAAAGTTGGACACTTTTTGACGTCGACTTCAGACACCTGTAACTTCATTGTAGAGCTTCAGAATCCGGGCAGACTATGTTTTCCGTGCATCCTGAACCACATAGAGTCTATAGACTATAAAATCTCAACAATTTTTTTCGACCCCAAAATCGAAAAAATCCATGGGCTATAGCCCACGGATTTTTCAATTTTCGACCCGAAAATTTTTAGGCTCAGAATCGACTGAAAACTAGGGAAGTGATAGAATCAAACATCCTGAATCGTTTGAGACAAGTCTCGCTTCTGGAAACCTTCCGGAAGTCGAGTTACGGAAGGTCAAAGTTGGACACTTTTTGACGTCGACTTCAGACACCTGTAACTTCATTGTAGAGCTTCAGAATCCGGGCAGACTATGTTTTCCGAGCATCCTGAACCACATAGAGTCTATAGACTATGAAATCTCAACAATTTTTTTCGACCCCAAAATCGAAAAAATCCATGGGCTATAGCCCACGGATTTTTCAATTTTCGACCCGAAAATTTTTAGGCTCAGAATCGACTGAAAACTAGGGAAGTGATAGAATCAAACATTCTGAATCGTTTCAGACAAGTCTCGCCTCTAGAAACCTTCTGGAAGTCGAGTTACGGAAGGTCAAAATTGGACACTTTTTGACGTCGACTTCAGACGCCTGTAACTTCATTGTAGTGCCTCAGAATCCGGGCAGACTATGTTTTCCGTGCATTCTGAACCACATAGAGTCTATAGAATGTAGAATCTCAACAATTTTTTTCGACCCCAAAATCGAAAAAATCCATGGGCTATAGCCCACGGATTTTTCAATTTTCGACCCGAAAATTTTTAGGCTCAGAATCGACTGAAAACTAGGGAAGTGATAGAATCAAACATCCTGAATCGTTTGAGACAAGTCTCGCTTCTGGAAACCTTCCGGAAGTCGAGTTACGGAAGGTCAAAGTTGGACACTTTTTGACGTCGACTTCAGACACCTGTAACTTCATTGTAGAGCTTCAGAATCCGGGCAGACTATGTTTTCCGTGCATCCTGAACCACATAGAGTCTATAGACTATGAAATCTCAACAATTTTTTTCGACCCCAAAATCGAAAAAATCCATGGGCTATAGCCCACGGATTTTTCAATTTTCGACCCGAAAATTTTTAGGCTCAGAATCGACTGAAAACTAGGGAAGTGATAGAATCAAACATCCTGAATCGTTTGAGACAAGTCTCGCTTCTGGAAACCTTCCGGAAGTCGAGTTACGGAAGGTCAAAATTGGACACTTTTTGACGTCGACTTCAGACATCTGTAATTTCATTGTAGAGCTTCAGAATCCGGGCAGACTATGTTTTCCGTGCATCCTGAACCACATAGAGTCTATAGACTATGAAATCTCAACAATTTTTTTCGACCCCAAAATCGAAAAAATCCATGGGCTATAGCCCACGGATTTTTCAATTTTCGACCCGAAAATTTTTAGCCTCCGAATCGACTGAAAACTAGGGAAGTGATAGAATCAAACATCCTGAATCGTTTGAGACAAGTCTCGCTTCTGGAAACCTTCCGGAAGTCGAGTTACGGAAGGTCAAAGTTGGACACTTTTTGACGTCGACTTCAGACACCTGTAACTTCATTGTAGAGCTTCAGAATCCGGGCAGACTATGTTTTCCGTGCATCCTGAACCACATAGAGTCTATAGACTATGAAATCTCAACAATTTTTTTCGACGCCAAAATCGAAAAAATCCATGGGCTATAGCCCACGGATTTTTCAATTTTCGACTAACTCGACTTCCGTAAGGTTTCCAGAAGCGAGACTTGTCTCAAACGATTCAGGATGTTTGATTCTATCACTTCCCTAGTTTTCAGTCGATTCTGAGCCTAAAAATTTTCGGGTCGAAAATTGAAAAATCCGTGGGCTATAGCCCATGGATTTTTTCGATTTTGGGGTCGAAAAAAATTGTTGAGATTTCATAGTCTATAGACTCTATGTGGTTCAGGATGCACGGAAAACATAGTCTGCCCGGATTCTGAAGCTCTACAATGAAGTTACAGGTGTCTGAAGTCGACGTCAAAAAGTGTCCAACTTTGACCTTCCGTAACTCGACTTCCGGAAGGTTTCCAGAAGCGAGACTTGTCTCAAACGATTCAGGATGTTTGATTCTATCACTTCCCTAGTTTCAGTCGATTCTGAGCCTAAAAATTTTCGGGTCGAAAATTGAAAAATCCGTGGGCTATAGCCCATGGATTTTTTCGATTTTGGGGTCGAAAAAAATTGTTGAGATTTCATAGTCTATAGACTCTATGTGGTTCAGGATGCACGGAAAACATAGTCTGCCCGGATTCTGAAGCTCTACAATGAAGTTACAGGTGTCTGAAGTCGACGTCAAAAAGTGTCCAACTTTGACCTTCCGTAACTCGACTTCCGGAAGGTTTCCAGAAGCGAGACTTGTCTCAAACGATTCAGGATGTTTGATTCTATCACTTCCCTAGTTTTCAGTCGATTCTGAGCCTAAAAATTTTCGGGTCGAAAATTGAAAAATCCGTGGGCTATAGCCCATGGATTTTTTCGATTTTGGGGTCGAAAAAAATTGTTGAGATTTCATAGTCTATAGACTCTATGTGGTTCAGGATGCACGGAAAACATAGTCTGCCCGGATTCTGAAGCTCTACAATGAAGTTACAGGTGTCTGAAGTCGACGTCAAAAAGTGTCCAACTTTGACCTTCCGTAACTCGACTTCCGGAAGGTTTCCAGAAGCGAGACTTGTCTCAAACGATTCAGGATGTTTGATTCTATCACTTCCCTAGTTTTCAGTCGATTCTGAGCCTAAAAATTTTCGGGTCGAAAATTGAAAAATCCGTGGGCTATAGCCCATGGATTTTTTCGATTTTGGGGTCGAAAAAAATTGTTGAGATTTCATAGTCTATAGACTCTATGTGGTTCAGGATGCACGGAAAACATAGTCTGCCCGGATTCTGAAGCTCTACAATGAAGTTACAGGTGTCTGAAGTCGACGTCAAAAAGTGTCCAACTTTGACCTTCCGTAACTCGACTTCCGGAAGGTTTCCAGAAGCGAGACTTGTCTCAAACGATTCAGGATGTTTGATTCTATCACTTCCCTAGTTTTCAGTCGATTCTGAGCCTAAAAATTTTCGGGTCGAAAATTGAAAAATCCGTGGGCTATAGCCCATGGATTTTTTCGATTTTGGGGTCGAAAAAAATTGTTGAGATTTCATAGTCTATAGACTCTATGTGGTTCAGGATGCACGGAAAACATAGTCTGCCCGGATTCTGAAGCTCTACAATGAAGTTACAGGTGTCTGAAGTCGACGTCAAAAAGTGTCCAACTTTGACCTTCCGTAACTCGACTTCCGGAAGGTTTCCAGAAGCGAGACTTGTCTCAAACGATTCAGGATGTTTGATTCTATCACTTCCCTAGTTTCAGTCGATTCTGAGCCTAAAAATTTTCGGGTCGAAAATTGAAAAATCCGTGGGCTATAGCCCATGGATTTTTTCGATTTTGGCGTCGAAAAAAATTGTTGAGATTTCATAGTCTATAGACTCTATGTGGTTCAGGATGCACGGAAAACATAGTCTGCCCGGATTCTGAAGCTCTACAATGAAGTTACAGGTGTCTGAAGTCGACGTCAAAAAGTGTCCAACTTTGACCTTCCGTAACTCGACTTCCGGAAGGTTTCCAGAAGCGAGACTTGTCTCAAACGATTCAGGATGTTTGATTCTATCACTTCCCTAGTTTTCAGTCGATTCTGAGCCTAAAAATTTTCGGGTCGAAAATTGAAAAATCCGTGGGCTATAGCCCATGGATTTTTTCGATTTTGGCGTCGAAAAAAATTGTTGAGATTTCATAGTCTATAGACTCTATGTGGTTCAGGATGCACGGAAAACATAGTCTGCCCGGATTCTGAAGCTCTACAATGAAGTTACAGGTGTCTGAAGTCGACGTCAAAAAGTGTCCAACTTTGACCTTCCGTAACTCGACTTCCGGAAGGTTTCCAGAAGCGAGACTTGTCTCAAACGATTCAGGATGTTTGATTCTATCACTTCCCTAGTTTTCAGTCGATTCTGAGCCTAAAAATTTTCGGGTCGAAAATTGAAAAATCCGTGGGCTATAGCCCATGGATTTTTTCGATTTTGGGGTCGAAAAAAATTGTTGAGATTTCATAGTCTATAGACTCTATGTGGTTCAGGATGCACGGAAAACATAGTCTGCCCGGATTCTGAAGCTCTACAATGAAGTTACAGGTGTCTGAAGTCGACGTCAAAAAGTGTCCAACTTTGACCTTCCGTAACTCGACTTCCGGAAGGTTTCCAGAAGCGAGACTTGTCTCAAACGATTCAGGATGTTTGATTCTATCACTTCCCTAGTTTTCAGTCGATTCTGAGCCTAAAAATTTTCGGGTCGAAAATTGAAAAATCCGTGGGCTATAGCCCATGGATTTTTTCGATTTTGGGGTCGAAAAAAATTGTTGAGATTTCATAGTCTATAGACTCTATGTGGTTCAGGATGCACGGAAAACATAGTCTGCCCGGATTCTGAAGCTCTACAATGAAGTTACAGGTGTCTGAAGTCGACGTCAAAAAGTGTCCAACTTTGACCTTCCGTAACTCGACTTCCGGAAGGTTTCCAGAAGCGAGACTTGTCTCAAACGATTCAGGATGTTTGATTCTATCACTTCCCTAGTTTTCAGTCGATTCTGAGCCTAAAAATTTTCGGGTCGAAAATTGAAAAATCCGTGGGCTATAGCCCATGGATTTTTTCGATTTTGGGGTCGAAAAAAATTGTTGAGATTTCATAGTCTATAGACTCTATGTGGTTCAGGATGCACGGAAAACATAGTCTGCCCGGATTCTGAAGCTCTACAATGAAGTTACAGGTGTCTGAAGTCGACGTCAAAAAGTGTCCAACTTTGACCTTCCGTAACTCGACTTCCGGAAGGTTTCCAGAAGCGAGACTTGTCTCAAACGATTCAGGATGTTTGATTCTATCACTTCCCTAGTTTTCAGTCGATTCTGAGCCTAAAAATTTTCGGGTCGAAAATTGAAAAATCCGTGGGCTATAGCCCATGGATTTTTTCGATTTTGGGGTCGAAAAAAATTGTTGAGATTTCATAGTCTATAGACTCTATGTGGTTCAGGATGCACGGAAAACATAGTCTGCCCGGATTCTGAAGCTCTACAATGAAGTTACAGGTGTCTGAAGTCGACGTCAAAAAGTGTCCAACTTTGACCTTCCGTAACTCGACTTCCGGAAGGTTTCCAGAAGCGAGACTTGTCTCAAACGATTCAGGATGTTTGATTCTATCACTTCCCTAGTTTTCAGTCGATTCTGAGCCTAAAAATTTTCGGGTCGAAAATTGAAAAATCCGTGGGCTATAGCCCATGGATTTTTTCGATTTTGGGGTCGAAAAAAATTGTTGAGATTTCATAGTCTATAGACTCTATGTGGTTCAGGATGCACGGAAAACATAGTCTGCCCGGATTCTGAAGCTCTACAATGAAGTTACAGGTGTCTGAAGTCGACGTCAAAAAGTGTCCAACTTTGACCTTCCGTAACTCGACTTCCGGAAGGTTTCCAGAAGCGAGACTTGTCTCAAACGATTCAGGATGTTTGATTCTATCACTTCCCTAGTTTTCAGTCGATTCTGAGCCTAAAAATTTTCGGGTCGAAAATTGAAAAATCCGTGGGCTATAGCCCATGGATTTTTTCGATTTTGGGGTCGAAAAAAATTGTTGAGATTTCATAGTCTATAGACTCTATGTGGTTCAGGATGCACGGAAAACATAGTCTGCCCGGATTCTGAAGCTCTACAATGAAGTTACAGGTGTCTGAAGTCGACGTCAAAAAGTGTCCAACTTTGACCTTCCGTAACTCGACTTCCGGAAGGTTTCCAGAAGCGAGACTTGTCTCAAACGATTCAGGATGTTTGATTCTATCACTTCCCTAGTTTTCAGTCGATTCTGAGCCTAAAAATTTTCGGGTCGAAAATTGAAAAATCCGTGGGCTATAGCCCATGGATTTTTTCGATTTTGGGGTCGAAAAAAATTGTTGAGATTTCATAGTCTATAGACTCTATGTGGTTCAGGATGCACGGAAAACATAGTCTGCCCGGATTCTGAAGCTCTACAATGAAGTTACAGGTGTCTGAAGTCGACGTCAAAAAGTGTCCAACTTTGACCTTCCGTAACTCGACTTCCGGAAGGTTTCCAGAAGCGAGACTTGTCTCAAACGATTCAGGATGTTTGATTCTTTCACTTCCCTAGTTTTCAGTCGATTCTGAGCCTAAAAATTTTCGGGTCGAAAATTGAAAAATCCGTGGGCTATAGCCCATGGATTTTTTCGATTTTGGGGTCGAAAAAAATTGTTGAGATTTCATAGTCTATAGACTCTATGTGGTTCAGGATGCACGGA
Source organism: Caenorhabditis parvicauda (assembly GCA_963978915.1). NCBI lineage: Eukaryota > Metazoa > Nematoda > Chromadorea > Rhabditida > Rhabditidae > Caenorhabditis > Caenorhabditis parvicauda. The sequence continues at coordinate 26,392 of CAXBUI010000429.1, read as the reverse complement.
AAACATAGTCTGCCCGGATTCTGAAGCTCTACAATGAAGTTACAGGTGTCTGAAGTCGACGTCAAAAAGTGTCCAACTTTGACCTTCCGTAACTCGACTTCCGGAAGGTTTCCAGAAGCGAGACTTGTCTCAAACGATTCAGGATGTTTGATTCTATCACTTCCCTAGTTTTCAGTCGATTCTGAGCCTAAAAATTTTCGGGTCGAAAATTGAAAAATCCGTGGGCTATAGCCCATGGATTTTTTCGATTTTGGCGTCGAAAAAAATTGTTGAGATTTCATAGTCTATAGACTCTATGTGGTTCAGGATGTACGGAAAACATAGTCTGCCCGGATTCTGAAGCTCTACAATGAAGTTACAGGTGTCTGAAGTCGACGTCAAAAAGTGTCCAACTTTGACCTTCCGTAACTCGACTTCCGGAAGGTTTCCAGAAGCGAGACTTGTCTCAAACGATTCAGGATGTTTGATTCTATCACTTCCCTAGTTTCAGTCGATTCTGAGCCTAAAAATTTTCGGGTCGAAAATTGAAAAATCCGTGGGCTATAGCCCATGGATTTTTTCGATTTTGGCGTCGAAAAAAATTGTTGAGATTTCATAGTCTATAGACTCTATGTGGTTCAGGATGCACGGAAAACATAGTCTGCCCGGATTCTGAAGCTCTACAATGAAGTTACAGGTGTCTGAAGTCGACGTCAAAAAGTGTCCAACTTTGACCTTCCGTAACTCGACTTCCGTAAGGTTTCCAGAAGCGAGACTTGTCTCAAACGATTCAGGATGTTTGATTCTATCACTTCCCTAGTTTTCAGTCGATTCTGAGCCTAAAAATTTTCGGGTCGAAAATTGAAAAATCCGTGGGCTATAGCCCATGGATTTTTTCGATTTTGGGGTCGAAAAAAATTGTTGAGATTTCATAGTCTATAGACTCTATGTGGTTCAGGATGCACGGAAAACATAGTCTGCCCGGATTCTGAAGCTCTACAATGAAGTTACAGGTGTCTGAAGTCGACGTCAAAAAGTGTCCAACTTTGACCTTCCGTAACTCGACTTCCGGAAGGTTTCCAGAAGCGAGACTTGTCTCAAACGATTCAGGATGTTTGATTCTATCACTTCCCTAGTTTTCAGTCGATTCTGAGCCTAAAAATTTTCGGGTCGAAAATTGAAAAATCCGTGGGCTATAGCCCATGGATTTTTTCGATTTTGGGGTCGAAAAAAATTGTTGAGATTTCATAGTCTATAGACTCTATGTGGTTCAGGATGCACGGAAAACATAGTCTGCCCGGATTCTGAAGCTCTACAATGAAGTTACAGGTGTCTGAAGTCGACGTCAAAAAGTGTCCAACTTTGACCTTCCGTAACTCGACTTCCGGAAGGTTTCCAGAAGCGAGACTTGTCTCAAACGATTCAGGATGTTTGATTCTATCACTTCCCTAGTTTTCAGTCGATTCTGAGCCTAAAAATTTTCGGGTCGAAAATTGAAAAATCCGTGGGCTATAGCCCATGGATTTTTTCGATTTTGGGGTCGAAAAAAATTGTTGAGATTTCATAGTCTATAGACTCTATGTGGTTCAGGATGCACGGAAAACATAGTCTGCCCGGATTCTGAAGCTCTACAATGAAGTTACAGGTGTCTGAAGTCGACGTCAAAAAGTGTCCAACTTTGACCTTCCGTAACTCGACTTCCGGAAGGTTTCCAGAAGCGAGACTTGTCTCAAACGATTCAGGATGTTTGATTCTATCACTTCCCTAGTTTTCAGTCGATTCTGAGCCTAAAAATTTTCGGGTCGAAAATTGAAAAATCCGTGGGCTATAGCCCATGGATTTTTTCGATTTTGGGGTCGAAAAAAATTGTTGAGATTTCATAGTCTATAGACTCTATGTGGTTCAGGATGCACGGAAAACATAGTCTGCCCGGATTCTGAAGCTCTACAATGAAGTTACAGGTGTCTGAAGTCGACGTCAAAAAGTGTCCAACTTTGACCTTCCGTAACTCGACTTCCGGAAGGTTTCCAGAAGCGAGACTTGTCTCAAACGATTCAGGATGTTTGATTCTATCACTTCCCTAGTTTTCAGTCGATTCTGAGCCTAAAAATTTTCGGGTCGAAAATTGAAAAATCCGTGGGCTATAGCCCATGGATTTTTTCGATTTTGGGGTCGAAAAAAATTGTTGAGATTTTATAGTCTATAGACTCTATGTGGTTCAGGATGTACGGAAAACATAGTCTGCCCGGATTCTGAAGCTCTACAATGAAGTTACAGGTGTCTGAAGTCGACGTCAAAAAGTGTCCAGCTTTGACCTTCCGTAACTCGACTTCCGGAAGGTTTCCAGAAGCGAGACTTGTCTCAAACGATTCAGGATGTTTGATTCTATCACTTCCCTAGTTTTCAGTCGATTCTGAGCCTAAAAATTTTCGGGTCGAAAATTGAAAAATCCGTGGGCTATAGCCCATGGATTTTTTCGATTTTGAGGTCGAAAAAAATTGTTGAGATTTCATAGTCTATAGACTCTATGTGGTTCAGGATGTACGGAAAACATAGTCTGCCCGGATTCTGAAGCTCTACAATGAAGTTACAGGTGTCTGAAGTCGACGTCAAAAAGTGTCCAACTTTGACCTTCCGTAACTCGACTTCCGGAAGGTTTCCAGAAGCGAGACTTGTCTCAAACGATTCAGGATGTTTGATTCTATCACTTCCCTAGTTTTCAGTCGATTCTGAGCCTAAAAATTTTCGGGTCGAAAATTGAAAAATCCGTGGGCTATAGCCCATGGATTTTTTCGATTTTGGGGTCGAAAAAAATTGTTGAGATTTCATAGTCTATAGACTCTATGTGGTTCAGGATGCACGGAAAACATAGTCTGCCCGGATTCTGAAGCTCCACAATGAAGTTACAGGTGTCTGAAGTCGACGTCAAAAAGTGTCCAACTTTGACCTTCCGTAACTCGACTTCCGGAAGGTTTCCAGAAGCGAGACTTGTCTCAAACGATTCAGGATGTTTGATTCTATCACTTCCCTAGTTTCAGTCGATTCTGAGCCTAAAAATTTTCGGGTCGAAAATTGAAAAATCCGTGGGCTATAGCCCATGGATTTTTTCGATTTTGGCGTCGAAAAAAATTGTTGAGATTTCATAGTCTATAGACTTTATGTGGTTCAGGATGTACGGAAAACATAGTCTGCCCGGATTCTGAAGCTCTACAATGAAGTTACAGGTGTCTGAAGTCGACGTCAAAAAGTGTCCAACTTTGACCTTCCGTAACTCGACTTCCGGAAGGTTTCCAGAAGCGAGACTTGTCTCAAACGATTCAGGATGTTTGATTCTATCACTTCCCTAGTTTTCAGTCGATTCTGAGCCTAAAAATTTTCGGGTCGAAAATTGAAAAATCCGTGGGCTATAGCCCATGGATTTTTTCGATTTTGGGGTCGAAAAAAATTGTTGAGATTTTATAGTCTATAGACTCTATGTGGTTCAGGATGTACGGAAAACATAGTCTGCCCGGATTCTGAAGCTCTACAATGAAGTTACAGGTGTCTGAAGTCGACGTCAAAAAGTGTCCAGCTTTGACCTTCCGTAACTCGACTTCCGGAAGGTTTCCAGAAGCGAGACTTGTCTCAAACGATTCAGGATGTTTGATTCTATCACTTCCCTAGTTTTCAGTCGATTCTGAGCCTAAAAATTTTCGGGTCGAAAATTGAAAAATCCGTGGGCTATAGCCCATGGATTTTTTCGATTTTGGGGTCGAAAAAAATTGTTGAGATTTTATAGTCTATAGACTCTATGTGGTTCAGGATGTACGGAAAACATAGTCTGCCCGGATTCTGAAGCTCTACAATGAAGTTACAGGTGTCTGAAGTCGACGTCAAAAAGTGTCCAGCTTTGACCTTCCGTAACTCGACTTCCGGAAGGTTTCCAGAAGCGAGACTTGTCTCAAACGATTCAGGATGTTTGATTCTATCACTTCCCTAGTTTTCAGTCGATTCTGAGCCTAAAAATTTTCGGGTCGAAAATTGAAAAATCCGTGGGCTATAGCCCATGGATTTTTTCGATTTTGAGGTCGAAAAAAATTGTTGAGATTTCATAGTCTATAGACTCTATGTGGTTCAGGATGTACGGAAAACATAGTCTGCCCGGATTCTGAAGCTCTACAATGAAGTTACAGGTGTCTGAAGTCGACGTCAAAAAGTGTCCAACTTTGACCTTCCGTAACTCGACTTCCGGAAGGTTTCCAGAAGCGAGACTTGTCTCAAACGATTCAGGATGTTTGATTCTATCACTTCCCTAGTTTTCAGTCGATTCTGAGCCTAAAAATTTTCGGGTCGAAAATTGAAAAATCCGTGGGCTATAGCCCATGGATTTTTTCGATTTTGGGGTCGAAAAAAATTGTTGAGATTTCATAGTCTATAGACTCTATGTGGTTCAGGATGCACGGAAAACATAGTCTGCCCGGATTCTGAAGCTCCACAATGAAGTTACAGGTGTCTGAAGTCGACGTCAAAAAGTGTCCAACTTTGACCTTCCGTAACTCGACTTCCGGAAGGTTTCCAGAAGCGAGACTTGTCTCAAACGATTCAGGATGTTTGATTCTATCACTTCCCTAGTTTCAGTCGATTCTGAGCCTAAAAATTTTCGGGTCGAAAATTGAAAAATCCGTGGGCTATAGCCCATGGATTTTTTCGATTTTGGCGTCGAAAAAAATTGTTGAGATTTCATAGTCTATAGACTTTATGTGGTTCAGGATGTACGGAAAACATAGTCTGCCCGGATTCTGAAGCTCTACAATGAAGTTACAGGTGTCTGAAGTCGACGTCAAAAAGTGTCCAACTTTGACCTTCCGTAACTCGACTTCCGGAAGGTTTCCAGAAGCGAGACTTGTCTCAAACGATTCAGGATGTTTGATTCTATCACTTCCCTAGTTTTCAGTCGAAAAATCCGTGGGCTATAGCCCATGGATTTTTTCGATTTTGGGGTCGAAAAAAATTGTTGAGATTTCATAGTCTATAGACTCTATGTGATTCAGGATGCACGGAAAACATAGTCTGCCCGGATTCTGAAGCTCCACAATGAAGTTACAGGTGTCTGAAGTCGACGTCAAAAAGTGTCCAACTTTGACCTTCCGTAACTCGACTTCCGGAAGGTTTCCAGAAGCGAGACTTGTCTCAAACGATTCAGGATGTTTGATTCTATCACTTCCCTAGTTTTCAGTCGATTCTGAGCCTAAAAATTTTCGGGTCGAAAATTGAAAAATCCGTGGGCTATAGCCCATGGATTTTTTCGATTTTGGGGTCGAAAAAAATTGTTGAGATTTCATAGTCTATAGACTCTATGTGGTTCAGGATGCACGGAAAACATAGTCTGCCCGGATTCTGAAGCTCTACAATGAAGTTACAGGTGTCTGAAGTCGACGTCAAAAAGTGTCCAACTTTGACCTTCCGTAACTCGACTTCCGGAAGGTTTCCAGAAGCGAGACTTGTCTCAAACGATTCAGGATGTTTGATTCTATCACTTCCCTAGTTTTCAGTCGATTCTGAGCCTAAAAATTTTCGGGTCGAAAATTGAAAAATCCGTGGGCTATAGCCCATGGATTTTTTCGATTTTGGGGTCGAAAAAAATTGTTGAGATTTCATAGTCTATAGACTCTATGTGGTTCAGGATGCACGGAAAACATAGTCTGCCCGGATTCTGAAGCTCTACAATGAAGTTACAGGTGTCTGAAGTCGACGTCAAAAAGTGTCCAACTTTGACCTTCCGTAACTCGACTTCCGGAAGGTTTCCAGAAGCGAGACTTGTCTCAAACGATTCAGGATGTTTGATTCTATCACTTCCCTAGTTTTCAGTCGATTCTGAGCCTAAAAATTTTCGGGTCGAAAATTGAAAAATCCGTGGGCTATAGCCCATGGATTTTTTCGATTTTGGGGTCGAAAAAAATTGTTGAGATTTCATAGTCTATAGACTCTATGTGGTTCAGGATGCACGGAAAACATAGTCTGCCCGGATTCTGAAGCTCTACAATGAAGTTACAGGTGTCTGAAGTCGACGTCAAAAAGTGTCCAACTTTGACCTTCCGTAACTCGACTTCCGGAAGGTTTCCAGAAGCGAGACTTGTCTCAAACGATTCAGGATGTTTGATTCTATCACTTCCCTAGTTTCAGTCGATTCTGAGCCTAAAAATTTTCGGGTCGAAAATTGAAAAATCCGTGGGCTATAGCCCATGGATTTTTTCGATTTTGGGGTCGAAAAAAATTGTTGAGATTTCATAGTCTATAGACTCTATGTGGTTCAGGATGCACGGAAAACATAGTCTGCCCGGATTCTGAAGCTCTACAATGAAGTTACAGGTGTCTGAAGTCGACGTCAAAAAGTGTCCAACTTTGACCTTCCGTAACTCGACTTCCGGAAGGTTTCCAGAAGCGAGACTTGTCTCAAACGATTCAGGATGTTTGATTCTATCACTTCCCTAGTTTTCAGTCGATTCTGAGCCTAAAAATTTTCGGGTCGAAAATTGAAAAATCCGTGGGCTATAGCCCATGGATTTTTTCGATTTTGGGGTCGAAAAAAATTGTTGAGATTTCATAGTCTATAGACTCTATGTGGTTCAGGATGCACGGAAAACATAGTCTGCCCGGATTCTGAAGCTCTACAATGAAGTTACAGGTGTCTGAAGTCGACGTCAAAAAGTGTCCAACTTTGACCTTCCGTAACTCGACTTCCGGAAGGTTTCCAGAAGCGAGACTTGTCTCAAACGATTCAGGATGTTTGATTCTATCACTTCCCTAGTTTTCAGTCGATTCTGAGCCTAAAAATTTTCGGGTCGAAAATTGAAAAATCCGTGGGCTATAGCCCATGGATTTTTTCGATTTTGGGGTCGAAAAAAATTGTTGAGATTTCATAGTCTATAGACTCTATGTGGTTCAGGATGCACGGAAAACATAGTCTGCCCGGATTCTGAAGCTCTACAATGAAGTTACAGGTGTCTGAAGTCGACGTCAAAAAGTGTCCAACTTTGACCTTCCGTAACTCGACTTCCGGAAGGTTTCCAGAAGCGAGACTTGTCTCAAACGATTCAGGATGTTTGATTCTATCACTTCCCTAGTTTCAGTCAATTCTGAGCCTAAAAATTTTCGGGTCGAAAATTGAAAAATCCGTGGGCTATAGCCCATGGATTTTTTCGATTTTGGGGTCGAAAAAAATTGTTGAGATTTCATAGTCTATAGACTCTATGTGGTTCAGGATGTACGGAAAACATAGTCTGCCCGGATTCTGAAGCTCTACAATGAAGTTACAGGTGTCTGAAGTCGACGTCAAAAAGTGTCCAACTTTGACCTTCCGTAACTCGACTTCCGGAAGGTTTCCAGAAGCGAGACTTGTCTCAAACGATTCAGGATGTTTGATTCTATCACTTCCCTAGTTTCAGTCGATTCTGAGCCTAAAAATTTTCGGGTCGATAATTGAAAAATCCGTGGGCTATAGCCCATGGATTTTTTCGATTTTGGGGTCGAAAAAAATTGTTGAGATTTCATAGTCTATAGACTCTATGTGGTTCAGGATGTACGGAAAACATAGTCTGCCCGGATTCTGAAGCTCTACAATGAAGTTACAGGTGTCTAAAGTCGACGTCAAAAAGTGTCCAACTTTGACCTTCCGTAACTCGACTTCCGGAAGGTTTCCAGAAGCGAGACTTGTCTCAAACGATTCAGGATGTTTGATTCTATCACTTCCCTAGTTTCAGTCGATTCTGAGCCTAAAAATTTTCGGGTCGAAAATTGAAAAATCCGTGGGCTATAGCCCATGGATTTTTTCGATTTTGGGGTCGAAAAAAATTGTTGAGATTTCATAGTCTATAGACTCTATGTGGTTCAGGATGCACGGAAAACATAGTCTGCCCGGATTCTGAAGCTCTACAATGAAGTTACAGGTGTCTGGAGTCGACGTCAAAAAGTGTCCAACTTTGACCTTCCGTAACTCGACTTCCGGAAGGTTTCCAGAAGCGAGACTTGTCTCAAACGATTCAGGATGTTTGATTCTATCACTTCCCTAGTTTTCAGTCGATTCTGAGCCTAAAAATTTTCGGGTCGAAAATTGAAAACTCCGTGGGCTATAGCCCATGGATTTTTTCGATTTTGGGGTCGAAAAAAATTGTTGAGATTTCATAGTCTATAGACTCTATGTGGTTCAGGATGCACGGAAAACATAGTCTGCCCGGATTCTGAAGCTCTACAATGAAGTTACAGGTGTCTGAAGTCGACGTCAAAAAGTGTCCAACTTTGACCTTCCGTAACTCGACTTCCGGAAGGTTTCCAGAAGCGAGACTTGTCTCAAACGATTCAGGATGATTGATTCTATCACTTCCCTAGTTTTCAGTCGATTCTGAGCCTAAAAATTTTCGGGTCGAAAATTGAAAAATCCGTGGGCTATAGCCCATGGATTTTTTCGATTTTGGGGTCGAAAAAAATTGTTGAGATTTCATAGTCTATAGACTCTATGTGGTTCAGGATGCACGGAAAACATAGTCTGCCCGGATTCTGAAGCTCTACAATGAAGTTACAGGTGTCTGAAGTCGACGTCAAAAAGTGTCCAACTTTGACCTTCCGTAACTCGACTTCCGGAAGGTTTCCAGAAGCGAGACTTGTCTCAAACGATTCAGGATGTTTGATTCTATCACTTCCCTAGTTTTCAGTCGATTCTGAGCCTAAAAATTTTCGGGTCGAAAATTGAAAAATCCGTGGGCTATAGCCCATGGATTTTTTCGATTTTGGGGTCGAAAAAAATTGTTGAGATTTCATAGTCTATAGACTCTATGTGGTTCAGGATGCACGGAAAACATAGTCTGCCCGGATTCTGAAGCTCTACAATGAAGTTACAGGTGTCTGAAGTCGACGTCAAAAAGTGTCCAACTTTGACCTTCCGTAACTCGACTTCCGTAAGGTTTCCAGAAGCGAGACTTGTCTCAAACGATTCAGGATGTTTGATTCTATCACTTCCCTAGTTTCAGTCGATTCTGAGCTTAAAAATTTTCGGGTCGAAAATTGAAAAATCCGTGGGCTATAGCCCATGGATTTTTTCGATTTTGGGGTCGAAAAAAATTGTTGAGATTTCATAGTCTATAGACTCTATGTGGTTCAGGATGCACGGAAAACATAGTCTGCCCGGATTCTGAAGCTCTACAATGAAGTTACAGGTGTCTGAAGTCGACGTCAAAAAGTGTCCAACTTTGACCTTCCGTAACTCGACTTCCGGAAGGTTTCCAGAAGCGAGACTTGTCTCAAACGATTCAGGATGTTTGATTCTATCACTTCCCTAGTTTTCAGTCGATTCTGAGCCTAAAAATTTTCGGGTCGAAAATTGAAAAATCCGTGGGCTATAGCCCATGGATTTTTTCCATTTTGGGGTCGAAAAAAATTGTTGAGATTTCAAAGTCTATAGACTCTATGTGGTTCAGGATGCACGGAAAACATAGTCTGCCCGGATTCTGTAGCTCTACAATGAAGTTACAGGTGTCTGAAGTCGACGTCAAAAAGTGTCCAACTTTGACCTTCCGTAACTCGACTTCCGTAAGGTTTCCAGAAGCGAGACTTGTCTCAAACAATTCAGGATGTTTGATTCTATCACTTCCCTAGTTTTCAGTCGATTCTGAGCTTAAAAATTTTCGGGTCGAAAATTGAAAAATCCGTGGGCTATAGCCCATGGATTTTTTCGATTTTGGGGTCGAAAAAAATTGTTGAGATTTCATAGTCTATAGACTCTTTATGGTTCAAGATGCACGGAAAACATAGTCTGCCCGGATTCTGAAGCTCTACAATGAAGTTACAGGTGTCTGAAGTCGACGTCAAAAAGTGTCCAACTTTGACCTTCCGTAACTCGACTTCCGGAAGGTTTCCAGAAGCGAGACTTGTCTCAAACGATTCAGGATGTTTGATTCTATCACTTCCCTAGTTTTCAGTCGATTCTGAGCCTAAAAATTTTCGGGTCGAAAATTGAAAAATCTGTGGGCTATAGCCCATGGATTTTTTCGATTTTGGGGTCGAAAAAAATTGTTGAGATTTCATAGTCTATAGACTCTATGTGGTTCAGGATGCACGGAAAACATAGTCTGCCCGGATTCTGAAGCTCTACAATGAAGTTACAGGTGTCTGAAGTCGACGTCAAAAAGTGTCCAACTTTGACCTTCCGTAACTCGACTTCCGGAAGGTTTCCAGAAGCGAGACTTGTCTCAAACGATTCAGGATGATTGATTCTATCACTTCCCTAGTTTTCAGTCGATTCTGAGCCTAAAAATTTTCGGGTCGAAAATTGAAAAATCCGTGGGCTATAGCCCATGGATTTTTTCGATTTTGGGGTCGAAAAAAATTGTTGAGATTTCATAGTCTATAGACTCTATGTGGTTCAGGATGCACGGAAAACATAGTCTGCCCGGATTCTGAAGCTCTACAATGAAGTTACAGGTGTCTGAAGTCGACGTCAAAAAGTGTCCAACTTTGACCTTCCGTAACTCGACTTCCGGAAGGTTTCCAGAAGCGAGACTTGTCTCAAACGATTCAGGATGTTTGATTCTATCACTTCCCTAGTTTTCAGTCGCTTCTGAGCCTAAAAATTTTCGGGTCGAAAATTGAAAAATCCGTGGGCTGCAGCCCATGGATTTTTTCGACTTTGGGGTCGAAAAAAATTGTTGAGATTTCATAGTCTATAGACTCTATGTGGTTCAGGATGCACGGAAAACATAGTCTGCCCGGATTCTGTAGCTCTACAATGAAGTTACAGGTGTCTGAAGTCGACGTCAAAAAGTGTCCAACTTTGACCTTCCGTAACTCGACTTCCGGAAGGTTTCCAGAAGCGAGACTTGTCTCAAACGATTCAGGATGTTTGATTCTATCACTTCCCTAGTTTTCAGTCGATTCTGAGCCTAAAAATTTTCGGGTCGAAAATTGAAAAATCCGTGGGCTATAGCCCATGGATTTTTTCCATTTTGGGGTCGAAAAAAATTGTTGAGATTTCAAAGTCTATAGACTCTATGTGGTTCAGGATGCACGGAAAACATAGTCTGCCCGGATTCTGTAGCTCTACAATGAAGTTACAGGTGTCTGAAGTCGACGTCAAAAAGTGTCCAACTTTGACCTTCCGTAACTCGACTTCCGTAAGGTTTCCAGAAGCGAGACTTGTCTCAAACAATTCAGGATGTTTGATTCTATCACTTCCCTAGTTTTCAGTCGATTCTGAGCTTAAAAATTTTCGGGTCGAAAATTGAAAAATCCGTGGGCTATAGCCCATGGATTTTTTCGATTTTGGGGTCGAAAAAAATTGTTGAGATTTCATAGTCTATAGACTCTATATGGTTCAAGATGCACGGAAAACATAGTCTGCCCGGATTCTGAAGCTCTACAATGAAGTTACAGGTGTCTGAAGTCGACGTCAAAAAGTGTCCAACTTTGACCTTCCGTAACTCGACTTCCGGAAGGTTTCCAGAAGCGAGACTTGTCTCAAACGATTCAGGATGTTTGATTCTATCACTTCCCTAGTTTTCAGTCGATTCTGAGCCTAAAAATTTTCGGGTCGAAAATTGAAAAATCTGTGGGCTATAGCCCATGGATTTTTTCGATTTTGGGGTCGAAAAAAATTGTTGAGATTTCATAGTCTATAGACTCTATGTGGTTCAGGATGCACGGAAAACATAGTCTGCCCGGATTCTGAAGCTCTACAATGAAGTTACAGGTGTCTGAAGTCGACGTCAAAAAGTGTCCAACTTTGACCTTCCGTAACTCGACTTCCGGAAGGTTTCCAGAAGCGAGACTTGTCTCAAACGATTCAGGATGATTGATTCTATCACTTCCCTAGTTTTCAGTCGATTCTGAGCCTAAAAATTTTCGGGTCGAAAATTGAAAAATCCGTGGGCTATAGCCCATGGATTTTTTCGATTTTGGGGTCGAAAAAAATTGTTGAGATTTCATAGTCTATAGACTCTATGTGGTTCAGGATGCACGGAAAACATAGTCTGCCCGGATTCTGAAGCTCTACAATGAAGTTACAGGTGTCTGAAGTCGACGTCAAAAAGTGTCCAACTTTGACCTTCCGTAACTCGACTTCCGGAAGGTTTCCAGAAGCGAGACTTGTCTCAAACGATTCAGGATGTTTGATTCTATCACTTCCCTAGTTTTCAGTCGCTTCTGAGCCTAAAAATTTTCGGGTCGAAAATTGAAAAATCCGTGGGCTGCAGCCCATGGATTTTTTCGACTTTGGGGTCGAAAAAAATTGTTGAGATTTCATAGTCTATAGACTCTATGTGGTTCAGGATGCACGGAAAACATAGTCTGCCCGGATTCTGTAGCTCTACAATGAAGTTACAGGTGTCTGAAGTCGACGTCAAAAAGTGTCCAACTTTGACCTTCCGTAACTCGACTTCCGTAAGGTTTCCAGAAGCGAGACTTGTCTCAAACAATTCAGGATGTTTGATTCTATCACTTCCCTAGTTTTCAGTCGATTCTGAGCTTAAAAATTTTCGGGTCGAAAATTGAAAAATCCGTGGGCTATAGCCCATGGATTTTTTCGATTTTGGGGTCGAAAAAAATTGTTGAGATTTCATAGTCTATAGACTCTATATGGTTCAAGATGCACGGAAAACATAGTCTGCCCGGATTCTGAAGCTCTACAATGAAGTTACAGGTGTCTGAAGTCGACGTCAAAAAGTGTCCAACTTTGACCTTCCGTAACTCGACTTCCGGAAGGTTTCCAGAAGCGAGACTTGTCTCAAACGATTCAGGATGTTTGATTCTATCACTTCCCTAGTTTTCAGTCGATTCTGAGCCTAAAAATTTTCGGGTCGAAAATTGAAAAATCTGTGGGCTATAGCCCATGGATTTTTTCGATTTTGGGGTCGAAAAAAATTGTTGAGATTTCATAGTCTATAGACTCTATGTGGTTCAGGATGCACGGAAAACATAGTCTGCCCGGATTCTGAAGCTCTACAATGAAGTTACAGGTGTCTGAAGTCGACGTCAAAAAGTGTCCAACTTTGACCTTCCGTAACTCGACTTCCGGAAGGTTTCCAGAAGCGAGACTTGTCTCAAACGATTCAGGATGATTGATTCTATCACTTCCCTAGTTTTCAGTCGATTCTGAGCCTAAAAATTTTCGGGTCGAAAATTGAAAAATCCGTGGGCTATAGCCCATGGATTTTTTCGATTTTGGGGTCGAAAAAAATTGTTGAGATTTCATAGTCTATAGACTCTATGTGGTTCAGGATGCACGGAAAACATAGTCTGCCCGGATTCTGAAGCTCTACAATGAAGTTACAGGTGTCTGAAGTCGACGTCAAAAAGTGTCCAACTTTGACCTTCCGTAACTCGACTTCCGGAAGGTTTCCAGAAGCGAGACTTGTCTCAAACGATTCAGGATGTTTGATTCTATCACTTCCCTAGTTTTCAGTCGATTCTGAGCCTAAAAATTTTCGGGTCGAAAATTGAAAAATCCGTGGGCTATAGCCCATGGATTTTTTCGACTTTGGGGTCGAAAAAAATTGTTGAGATTTCATAGTCTATAGACTCTATGTGGTTCAGGATGCACGGAAAACATAGTCTGCCCGGATTCTGAAGCTCTACAATGAAGTTACAGGTGTCTGAAGTCGACGTCAAAAAGTGTCCAACTTTGACCTTCCGTAACTCGACTTCCGTAAGGTTTCCAGAAGCGAGACTTGTCTCAAACAATTCAGGATGTTTGATTCTATCACTTCCCTAGTTTTCAGTCGATTCTGAGCTTAAAAATTTTCGGGTCGAAAATTGAAAAATCCGTGGGCTATAGCCCATGGATTTTTTCGATTTTGGGGTCGAAAAAAATTGTTGAGATTTCATAGTCTACGGACTCTATGTGGTTCAGGATGCACGGAAAACATAGTCTGCCCGGATTCTGAAGCTCTACAATGAAGTTACAGGTGTCTGAAGTCGACGTCAAAAAGTGTCCAACTTTGACCTTCCGTAACTCGACTTCCGGAAGGTTTCCAGAAGCGAGACTTGTCTCAAACGATTCAGGATGTTTGATTCTATCACTTCCCTAGTTTTCAGTCGATTCTGAGCCTAAAAATTTTCGGGTCGAAAATTGAAAAATCCGTGGGCTATAGCCCATGGATTTTTTCGATTTTGGGGTCGAAAAAAATTGTTGAGATTTCATAGTCTATAGACTCTATGTGGTTCAGGATGCACGGAAAACATAGTCTGCCCGGATTCTGAAGCTCTACAATGAAGTTACAGGTGTCTGAAGTCGACGTCTAAAAGTGTCCAACTTTGACCTTCCGTAACTCGACTTCCGGAAGGTTTCCAGAAGCGAGACTTGTCTCAAACGATTCAGGATGTTTGATTCTATCACTTCCCTAGTTTTCAGTCGATTCTGAGCCTAAAAATTTTCGGGTCGAAAATTGAAAAATCCGTGGGCTATAGCCCATGGATTTTTTCGATTTTGGGGTCGAAAAAAATTGTTGAGATTTCATAGTCTATAGACTCTATGTGGTTCAGGATGCACGGAAAACATAGTCTGCCCGGATTCTGAAGCTCTACAATGAAGTTACAGGTGTCTGAAGTCGACGTCAAAAAGTGTCCAACTTTGACCTTCCGTAACTCGACTTCCGGAAGGTTTCCAGAAGCGAGACTTGTCTCAAACGATTCAGGATGTTTGATTCTATCACTTCCCTAGTTTTCAGTCGATTCTGAGCCTAAAAATTTTCGGGTCGAAAATTGAAAAATCCGTGGGCTATAGCCCATGGATTTTTTCGATTTTGGGGTCGAAAAAAATTGTTGAGATTTCATAGTCTATAGACTCTATGTGGTTCAGGATGCACGGAAAACATAGTCTGCCCGGATTCTGAAGCTCTACAATGAAGTTACAGGTGTCTGAAGTCGACGTCTAAAAGTGTCCAACTTTGACCTTCCGTAACTCGACTTCCGGAAGGTTTCCAGAAGCGAGACTTGTCTCAAACGATTCAGGATGTTTGATTCTATCACTTCCCTAGTTTTCAGTCGATTCTGAGCCTAAAAATTTTCGGGTCGAAAATTGAAAAATCCGTGGGCTATAGCCCATGGATTTTTTCGATTTTGGGGTCGAAAAAAATTGTTGAGATTTCATAGTCTATAGACTCTATGTGGTTCAGGATGCACGGAAAACATAGTCTGCCCGGATTCTGAAGCTCTACAATGAAGTTACAGGTGTCTGAAGTCGACGTCAAAAAGTGTCCAACTTTGACCTTCCGTAACTCGACTTCCGGAAGGTTTCCAGAAGCGAGACTTGTCTCAAACGATTCAGGATGATTGATTCTATCACTTCCCTAGTTTTCAGTCGATTCTGAGCCTAAAAATTTTCGGGTCGAAAATTGAAAAATCCGTGGGCTATAGCCCATGGATTTTTTCGATTTTGGGGTCGAAAAAAATTGTTGAGATTTCATAGTCTATAGACTCTATGTGGTTCAGGATGCACGGAAAACATAGTCTGCCCGGATTCTGAAGCTCTACAATGAAGTTACAGGTGTCTGAAGTCGACGTCAAAAAGTGTCCAACTTTGACCTTCCGTAACTCGACTTCCGGAAGGTTTCCAGAAGCGAGACTTGTCTCAAACGATTCAGGATGTTTGATTCTATCACTTCCCTAGTTTTCAGTCGATTCTGAGCCTAAAAATTTTCGGGTCGAAAATTGAAAAATCCGTGGGCTATAGCCCATGGATTTTTTCGACTTTGGGGTCGAAAAAAATTGTTGAGATTTCATAGTCTATAGACTCTATGTGGTTCAGGATGCACGGAAAACATAGTCTGCCCGGATTCTGAAGCTCTACAATGAAGTTACAGGTGTCTGAAGTCGACGTCAAAAAGTGTCCAACTTTGACCTTCCGTAACTCGACTTCCGTAAGGTTTCCAGAAGCGAGACTTGTCTCAAACAATTCAGGATGTTTGATTCTATCACTTCCCTAGTTTTCAGTCGATTCTGAGCTTAAAAATTTTCGGGTCGAAAATTGAAAAATCCGTGGGCTATAGCCCATGGATTTTTTCGATTTTGGGGTCGAAAAAAATTGTTGAGATTTCATAGTCTACGGACTCTATGTGGTTCAGGATGCACGGAAAACATAGTCTGCCCGGATTCTGAAGCTCTACAATGAAGTTACAGGTGTCTGAAGTCGACGTCAAAAAGTGTCCAACTTTGACCTTCCGTAACTCGACTTCCGGAAGGTTTCCAGAAGCGAGACTTGTCTCAAACGATTCAGGATGTTTGATTCTATCACTTCCCTAGTTTTCAGTCGATTCTGAGCCTAAAAATTTTCGGGTCGAAAATTGAAAAATCCGTGGGCTATAGCCCATGGATTTTTTCGATTTTGGGGTCGAAAAAAATTGTTGAGATTTCATAGTCTATAGACTCTATGTGGTTCAGGATGCACGGAAAACATAGTCTGCCCGGATTCTGAAGCTCTACAATGAAGTTACAGGTGTCTGAAGTCGACGTCTAAAAGTGTCCAACTTTGACCTTCCGTAACTCGACTTCCGGAAGGTTTCCAGAAGCGAGACTTGTCTCAAACGATTCAGGATGTTTGATTCTATCACTTCCCTAGTTTTCAGTCGATTCTGAGCCTAAAAATTTTCGGGTCGAAAATTGAAAAATCCGTGGGCTATAGCCCATGGATTTTTTCGATTTTGGGGTCGAAAAAAATTGTTGAGATTTCATAGTCTATAGACTCTATGTGGTTCAGGATGCACGGAAAACATAGTCTGCCCGGATTCTGAAGCTCTACAATGAAGTTACAGGTGTCTGAAGTCGACGTCAAAAAGTGTCCAACTTTGACCTTCCGTAACTCGACTTCCGTAAGGTTTCCAGAAGCGAGACTTGTCTCAAACGATTCAGGATGTTTGATTCTATCACTTCCCTAGTTTTCAGTCGATTCTGAGCCTAAAAATTTTCGGGTCGAAAATTGAAAAATCCGTGGGCTATAGCCCATGGATTTTTTCGATTTTGGGGTCGAAAAAAATTGTTGAGATTTCATAGTCTATAGACTCTATGTGGTTCAGGATGCACGGAAAACATAGTCTGCCCGGATTCTGAAGCTCTACAATGAAGTTACAGGTGTCTGAAGTCGACGTCAAAAAGTGTCCAACTTTGACCTTCCGTAACTCGACTTCCGGAAGGTTTCCAGAAGCGAGACTTGTCTCAAACGATTCAGGATGTTTGATTCTATCACTTCCCTAGTTTTCAGTCGATTCTGAGCCTAAAAATTTTCGGGTCGAAAATTGAAAAATCCGTGGGCTATAGCCCATGGATTTTTTCGATTTTGGGGTCGAAAAAAATTGTTGAGATTTCATAGTCTATAGACTCTATGTGGTTCAGGATGCACGGAAAACATAGTCTGCCCGGATTCTGAAGCTCTACAATGAAGTTACAGGTGTCTGAAGTCGACGTCAAAAAGTGTCCAACTTTGACCTTCCGTAACTCGACTTCCGGAAGGTTTCCAGAAGCGAGACTTGTCTCAAACGATTCAGGATGTTTGATTCTATCACTTCCCTAGTTTTCAGTCGATTCTGAGCCTAAAAATTTTCGGGTCGAAAATTGAAAAATCCGTGGGCTATAGCCCATGGATTTTTTCCATTTTGGGGTCGAAAAAAATTGTTGAGATTTCATAGTCTATAGACTCTATGTGGTTCAGGATGCACGGAAAACATAGTCTGCCCGGATTCTGAAGCTCTACAATGAAGTTACAGGTGTCTGAAGTCGACGTCAAAAAGTGTCCAACTTTGACCTTCCGTAACTCGACTTCCGGAAGGTTTCCAGAAGCGAGACTTGTCTCAAACGATTCAGGATGTTTGATTCTATCACTTCCCTAGTTTTCAGTCGATTCTGAGCCTAAAAATTTTTGGGTCGAAAATTGAAAAATCCGTGGGCTATAGCCCATGGATTTTTTCGATTTTGGGGTCGAAAAAAATTGTTGAGATTTCATAGTCTATAGACTCTATGTGGTTCAGGATGCACGGAAAACATAGTCTGCCCGGATTCTGAAGCTCTACAATGAAGTTACAGGTGTCTGAAGTCGACGTCAAAAAGTGTCCAACTTTGACCTTCCGTAACTCGACTTCCGTAAGGTTTCCAGAAGCGAGACTTGTCTCAAACGATTCAGGATGTTTGATTCTATCACTTCCCTAGTTTTCAGTCGATTCTGAGTCTAAAAATTTTCGGGTCGAAAATTGAAAACTCCGTGGGCTATAGCCCATGGATTTTTTCGATTTTGGGGTCGAAAAAAATTGTTGAGATTTCATAGTCTATAGACTCTATGTGGTTCAGGATGCACGGAAAACATAGTCTGCCCGGATTCTGAAGCTCTACAATGAAGTTACAGGTGTCTGAAGTCGACGTCAAAAAGTGTCCAACTTTGACCTTCCGTAACTCGACTTCCGGAAGGTTTCCAGAAGCGAGACTTGTCTCAAACAATTCAGGATGTTTGATTCTATCACTTCCCTAGTTTTCAGTCGATTCTGAGCTTAAAACTTTTCGGGTCGAAAATTGAAAAATCCGTGGGCTATAGCCCATGGATTTTTTCGATTTTGGGGTCGAAAAAAATTGTTGAGATTTCATAGTCTATAGACTCTATGTGGTTCAAGATGCACGGAAAACATAGTCTGCCCGGATTCTGAAGCTCTACAATGAAGTTACAGGTGTCTGAAGTCGACGTCAAAAAGTGTCCAACTTTGACCTTCCGTAACTCGACTTCCGGAAGGTTTCCAGAAGCGAGACTTGTCTCAAACGATTCAGGATGTTTGATTCTATCACTTCCCTAGTTTTCAGTCGATTCTGAGCCTAAAAATTTTCGGGTCGAAAATTGAAAAATCTGTGGGCTATAGCCCATGGATTTTTTCGATTTTGGGGTCGAAAAAAATTGTTGAGATTTCATAGTCTATAGACTCTATGTGGTTCAGGATGCACGGAAAACATAGTCTGCCCGGATTCTGAAGCTCTACAATGAAGTTACAGGTGTCTGAAGTCGACGTCAAAAAGTGTCCAACTTTGACCTTCCGTAACTCGACTTCCGGAAGGTTTCCAGAAGCGAGACTTGTCTCAAACGATTCAGGATGTTTGATTCTATCACTTCCCTAGTTTTCAGTCGATTCTGAGCCTAAAAATTTTCGGGTCGAAAATTGAAAAATCCGTGGGCTATAGCCCATGGATTTTTTCGATTTTGGGGTCGAAAAAAATTGTTGAGATTTCATAGTCTATAGACTCTATGTGGTTCAAGATGCACGGAAAACATAGTCTGCCCGGATTCTGAAGCTCTACAATGAAGTTACAGGTGTCTGAAGTCGACGTCAAAAAGTGTCCAACTTTGACCTTCCGTAACTCGACTTCCAGAAGGTTTCCAGAGGCGAGACTTGTTTCAAACGATTCAGGATGTTTGATTCTATCACTTCCCTAGTTTTCAGTCGATTCTGAGCCTAAAAATTTTCGGGTCGAAAATTGAAAAATCCGTGGGCTATAGCCCATGGATTTTTTCGATTTTGGGGTCGAAAAAAATTGTTGAGATTTCATAGTCTATAGACTCTATGTGGTTCAGGATGCACGGAAAACATAGTCTGCCCGGATTCTGAAGCTCTACAATGAAGTTACAGGTGTCTGAAGTCGACGTCAAAAAGTGTCCAACTTTGACCTTCCGTAACTCGACTTCCGGAAGGTTTCCAGAAGCGAGACTTGTCTCAAACGATTCAGGATGTTTGATTCTATCACTTCCCTAGTTTTCAGTCGATTCTGAGCCTAAAAATTTTCGGGTCGAAAATTGAAAAATCCGTGGGCTATAGCCCATGGATTTTTTCCATTTTGGGGTCGAAAAAAATTGTTGAGATTTCATAGTCTATAGACTCTATGTGGTTCAGGATGCACGGAAAACATAGTCTGCCCGGATTCTGAAGCTCTACAATGAAGTTACAGGTGTCTGAAGTCGACGTCAAAAAGTGTCCAACTTTGACCTTCCGTAACTCGACTTCCGGAAGGTTTCCAGAAGCGAGACTTGTCTCAAACGATTCAGGATGTTTGATTCTATCACTTCCCTAGTTTTCAGTCGATTCTGAGCCTAAAAATTTTTGGGTCGAAAATTGAAAAATCCGTGGGCTATAGCCCATGGATTTTTTCGATTTTGGGGTCGAAAAAAATTGTTGAGATTTCATAGTCTATAGACTCTATGTGGTTCAGGATGCACGGAAAACATAGTCTGCCCGGATTCTGAAGCTCTACAATGAAGTTACAGGTGTCTGAAGTCGACGTCAAAAAGTGTCCAACTTTGACCTTCCGTAACTCGACTTCCGTAAGGTTTCCAGAAGCGAGACTTGTCTCAAACGATTCAGGATGATTGATTCTATCACTTCCCTAGTTTTCAGTCGATTCTGAGCCTAAAAATTTTCGGGTCGAAAATTGAAAAATCCGTGGGCTATAGTCCATGGATTTTTTCGATTTTGGGGTCGAAAAAAATTGTTGAGATTTCATAGTCTATAGACTCTATGTGGTTCAGGATGCACGGAAAACATAGTCTGCCCGGATTCTGAAGCTCTACAATGAAGTTACAGGTGTCTGAAGTCGACGTCAAAAAGTGTCCAACTTTGACCTTCCGTAACTCGACTTCCGGAAGGTTTCCAGAAGCGAGACTTGTCTCAAACGATTCAGGATGTTTGATTCTATCACTTCCCTAGTTTTCAGTCGATTCTGAGCCTAAAAATTTTCGGGTCGAAAATTGAAAAATCCGTGGGCTATAGCCCATGGATTTTTTCGATTTTGGGGTCGAAAAAAATTGTTGAGATTTCATAGTCTACGGACTCTATGTGGTTCAGGATGCACGGAAAACATAGTCTGCCCGGATTCTGAAGCTCTACAATGAAGTTACAGGTGTCTGAAGTCGACGTCAAAAAGTGTCCAACTTTGACCTTCCGTAACTCGACTTCCGGAAGGTTTCCAGAAGCGAGACTTGTCTCAAACGATTCAGGATGTTTGATTCTATCACTTCCCTAGTTTTCAGTCGATTCTGAGCCTAAAAATTTTCGGGTCGAAAATTGAAAAATCCGTGGGCTATAGCCCATGGATTTTTTCGATTTTGGGGTCGAAAAAAATTGTTGAGATTTCATAGTCTACGGACTCTATGTGGTTCAGGATCCGGAAGGTTTCCAGAAGCGAGACTTCCCTAGCACGGAAAACATAGTCTGCCCGGATTCTGAAGCTCTACAATGAAGTTACAGGTGTCTGAAGTCGACGTCAAAAAGTGTCCAACTTTGACCTTCCGTAACTCGACTTCCGTAAGGTTTCCAGAAGCGAGACTTGTCTCAAACGATTCAGGATGTTTGATTCTATCACTTCCCTAGTTTTCAGTCGATTCTGAGCCTAAAAATTTTCGGGTCGAAAATTGAAAAATCCGTGGGCTATAGCCCATGGATTTTTTCGATTTTGGGGTCGAAAAAAATTGTTGAGATTTCATAATCTATAGACTCTATGTGGTTCAGGATGCACGGAAAACATAGTCTGCCCGGATTCTGAAGCTCTACAATGAAGTTACAGGTGTCTGAAGTCGACGTCAAAAAGTGTCCAACTTTGACCTTCCGTAACTCGACTTTCGGAAGGTTTCCAGAAGCGAGACTTGTCTCAAACGATTCAGGATGTTTGATTCTATCACTTCCCTAGTTTTCAGTCGATTCTGAGCCTAAAAATTTTTGGGTCGAAAATTGAAAAATCCGTGGGCTATAGCCCATGGATTTTTTCGATTTTGGGGTCGAAAAAAATTGTTGAGATTTCATAGTCTATAGACTCTATGTGGTTCAGGATGCACGGAAAACATAGTCTGCCCGGATTCTGAAGCTCTACAATGAAGTTACAGGTGTCTGAAGTCGACGTCAAAAAGTGTCCAACTTTGACCTTCCGTAACTCGACTTCCGTAAGGTTTCCAGAAGCGAGACTTGTCTCAAACGATTCAGGATGTTTGATTCTATCACTTCCCTAGTTTTCAGTCGATTCTGAGCCTAAAAATTTTCGGGTCGAAAATTGAAAACTCCGTGGGCTATAGCCCATGGATTTTTTCGATTTTGGGGTCGAAAAAAATTGTTGAGATTTCATAGTCTATAGACTCTATGTGGTTCAGGATGCACGGAAAACATAGTCTGCCCGGATTCTGAAGCTCTACAATGAAGTTACAGGTGTCTGAAGTCGACGTCAAAAAGTGTCCAACTTTGACCTTCCGTAACTCGACTTCCGGAAGGTTTCCAGAAGCGAGACTTGTCTCAAACGATTCAGGATGTTTGATTCTATCACTTCCCTAGTTTTCAGTCGATTCTGAGCCTAAAAATTTTCGGGTCGAAAATTGAAATATCCGTGGGCTATAGCCCATGGATTTTTTCGACTTTGGGGTCGAAAAAAATTGTTGAGATTTCATAGTCTATAGACTCTATGTGGTTCAGGATGCACGGAAAACATAGTCTGCCCGGATTCTGAAGCTCTACAATGAAGTTACAGGTGTCTGAAGTCGACGTCAAAAAGTGTCCAACTTTGACCTTCCGTAACTCGACTTCCGTAAGATTTCCAGAAACGAGACTTGTCTCAAACAATTCAGGATGTTTGATTCTATCACTTCCCTAGTTTTCAGTCGATTCTGAGCTTAAAACTTTTCGGGTCGAAAATTGAAAAATCCGTGGGCTATAGCCCATGGATTTTTTCGATTTTGGGGTCGAAAAAAATTGTTGAGATTTCATAGTCTATAGACTCTATGTGGTTCAAGATGCACGGAAAACATAGTCTGCCCGGATTCTGAAGCTCTACAATGAAGTTACAGGTGTCTGAAGTCGACGTCAAAAAGTGTCCAACTTTGACCTTCCGTAACTCGACTTCCGGAAGGTTTCCAGAAGCGAGACTTGTCTCAAACGATTCAGGATGTTTGATTCTATCACTTCCCTAGTTTTCAGTCGATTCTGAGCCTAAAAATTTTCGGGTCGAAAATTGAAAAATCCGTGGGCTATAGCCCATGGATTTTCTGATTTCGAAGGATGTAGTCATCTGATTTCGAAGGATGTAGTCATATCGATTTTTCGTAACTCAGCTCACAGATAAGCTAGCGACATGAGGTTGAGTTTTTTGGAATCAGCGTTGAATTTTGATCAAGAAAATGTCCTGCAAAGTTGAAAAACTACTTTTTGAAGGACCTTTGATTCTTGGCATCTGATTTCGAAGGGTGTAGTCATATCGATTTTTCGTAACTCAGCTCACAGATAAGCTAGCGACATGAGGTTGAGTTTTTTAGAATCAGCGTTGAATTTTGATCAAGAAAATGTCCTGCAAAGTTGAAAAACTACATTTTGAAGAACCTTTGATTTTCGGCATTCAATTCAAAGGGTGTAGTCATATCGATTTTTTGTAACTCAGCTCACAGATAAGCTAGCGACATGAGTTGAGTTTTTTAGAATCAGCGTTGAATTTTGATCAAGAAAATGTCCTGCAAAGTTGAAAAACTACATTTTGAAGGACCTTTGATTCTTGGCATCTGATTTCGAAGGGTGTAGTCATATCGATTTTTCGTAACTCAGCTCACAGATAAGCTAGCGACATGAGGTTGAGTTTTTAAGAATCAGCGTTGAATTTTGATCAAGAAAATGTCCTGCAAAGTTGAAAAACTACATTTTGAAGGACCTTTGATTCTTGGCATCTGATTTCGGAGGGTGTAGTCATATCGATTTTTTGTAACTCAGCTCACAGATAAGCTAGCGACATGAGGTTGAGTTTTTTAGAATCAGCGTTGAATTTTGATCAAGAAAATGTCCTGCAAAGTTGAAAAACTACATTTTGAAGGACCTTTGATTCTTGGCATCTGATTTCGAAGGGTGTAGTCATATCGATTTTTTGTAACTCAGCTCACAGATAAGCTAGCGACATGAGGTTGAGTTTTTTGGAATCAGCGTTGAATTTCGATCAAGAAAATGTCCTGCAAAGTTGAAAAACTCCATTTTGAAGGACCTTTGATTCTTGGCATCTGATTTCGAAGGGTGTAGTCATATCGATTTTTCGTAACTCAGCTCACAGATAAGCTAGCGACATGAGGTTGAGTTTTTTAGAATCAGCGTTGAATTTTGATCAAGAAAATGTCCTGCAAAGTTGAAAAACTACATTTTGAAAGACCTTTGATTCTTGGCATCTGATTTCGAAGGGTGTAGTCATATCGATTTTTCGTAACTCAGCTCACAGATAAGCTAGCAACATGAGGTTAAGTTTTTTAGAATCAGCGTTGAATTTTGATCAAGAAAATGTCCTGCAAAGTTGAAAAACTACATTTTGAAGAACCTTTGATTTTCGGCATTCAATTCAAAGGGTGTAGTCATATCGATTTTTTGTAACTCAGCTCACAGATAAGCTAGCGACATGAGTTGAGTTTTTTAGAATCAGCGTTGAATTTTGAACAAGAAAATGTCCTGCAAAGTTGAAAAACTACATTTTGAAGGACCTTTGATTCTTGGCATCTGATTTCGAAGGGTGTAGTCATATCGATTTTTCGTAACTCAGCTCACAGATAAGCTAGCGACATGAGGTTGAGTTTTTAAGAATCAGCGTTGAATTTTGATCAAGAAAATGTCCTGCAAAGTTGAAAAACTAAATTTTGAAGGACCTTTGATTCTTGGCATCTGATTTCGGAGGGTGTAGTCATATCGATTTTTTGTAACTCAGCTCACAGATAAGCTAGCGACATGAGGTTGAGTTTTTTAGAATCAGCGTTGAATTTTGATCAAGAAAATGTCCTGCAAAGTTGAAAAACTACATTTTGAAGGACCTTTGATTCTTGGCATCTGATTTCGAAGGGTGTAGTCATATCGATTTTTTGTAACTCAGCTCACAGATAAGCTAGCGACATGAGGTTGAGTTTTTTGGAATCAGCGTTGAATTTTGATCAAGAAAATGTCCTGCAAAGTTGAAAAACTCCATTTTGAAGGACCTTTGATTCTTGGCATCTGATTTCGAAGGGTGTAGTCATATCGATTTTTCGTAACTCAGCTCACAGATAAGCTAGCGACATGAGGTTGAGTTTTTTAGAATCAGCGTTGAATTTTGATCAAGAAAATGTCCTGCAAAGTTGAAAAACTACATTTTGAAAGACCTTTGATTCTTGGCATCTGATTTCGAAGGGTGTAGTCATATCGATTTTTTGTAACTCAGCTCACAGATAAGCTAGCGACATGAGGTTGAGTTTTTTGGAATCAGCGTTGAATTTTGATCAAGAAAATGTCCTGCAAAACTTAAAAACTATATTTTGAAGAACCTTTGATTTTCGGCATTCAATTCAAAGGGTGTAGTCATATAGATTTTTTGTAACTCAGCTCACAGATAAGCTAGCGACATGAGGTTGAGTTTTTTAGAATCAGCGTTGAATTTTGATCAAGAAAATGTCCTGCAAAGTTGAAAAACTACATTTTGAAGGACCTTTGATTCTTGGCATCTGATTTCGGAGGGTGTAGTCATATCGATTTTTTGTAACTCAGCTCACAGATAAGCTAGCGACATGAGGTTGAATTTTTAGAATCAGCGTTGAATTTTGATTAGGAAAATGTCCTGCAAAGTTGAAAAACTACATTTTGAAGGACCTTTGATTCTTGGCATCTGATTTCGAAGGGTGTAGTCATATCGATTTTTCGTAACTCAGCTCACAGATAAGCTAGCGACATGAGGTTGAGTTTTTTAGAATCAGCGTTGAATTTTGATCAAGAAAATGTCCTGCAAAGTTGAAAAACTACATTTTGAAGGACCTTTGATTCTTGGCATCTGATTTCGAAGGGTGTAGTCATATCGATTTTTCGTAACTCAGCTCACAGATAAGCTAGCGACATGAGGTTGAGTTTTTAAGAATCAGCGTTGAATTTTGATCAAGAAAATGTCCTGCAAAGTTGAAAAACTAAATTTTGAAGGACCTTTGATTCTTGGCATCTGATTTCGGAGGGTGTAGTCATATCGATTTTTTGTAACTCAGCTCACAGATAAGCTAGCGACATGAGGTTGAGTTTTTTAGAATCAGCGTTGAATTTTGATCAAGAAAATGTCCTGCAAAGTTGAAAAACTACATTTTGAAGGACCTTTGATTCTTGGCATCTGATTTCGAAGGGTGTAGTCATATCGATTTTTTGTAACTCAGCTCACAGATAAGCTAGCGACATGAGGTTGAGTTTTTTGGAATCAGCGTTGAATTTTGATCAAGAAAATGTCCTGCAAAGTTGAAAAACTCCATTTTGAAGGACCTTTGATTCTTGGCATCTGATTTCGAAGGGTGTAGTCATATCGATTTTTCGTAACTCAGCTCACAGATAAGCTAGCGACATGAGGTTGAGTTTTTTAGAATCAGCGTTGAATTTTGATCAAGAAAATGTCCTGCAAAGTTGAAAAACTACATTTTGAAAGACCTTTG
>CAXBUI010000428.1:0-68625 GCA_963978915.1 Caenorhabditis parvicauda | reverse complement strand
TCCAAAACTGGTTACCATGATTTGCCAGCTTCCCTGTGAGTTGAGTTACAGCTTGTAATTTTAATTGAGATGTAGTTTTAAAACTCTGTAAAAATACATTTCTCAACGATTTTTCTCCATTTTTTAGACAATTTGACTACTGTAACTCAACTCACAGGGAAGCTGGCAGATCATGGTAACCTGTTTTGGATTTAGCATGAAATTTCAGTCAAAGAGTAGTTTTGAAAATATGTAAAAATACATTTCTTAACAATTTTTTTCACTTTTTAGACAATTTGACTACTGTAACTCAACTCACAGGGAAGCTGGCAGATCATGGTAACCTGTTTTGGATTCAGCATGAAATTTCAGTCAAAGAGTAGTTTTGAAAATGTGTAAAAATACATTTCTTAACAATTTTTTTCACTTTTTAGACAATTTGACTACTGTAACTCAACTCACAGAGAAGCTGGTAAAATATGGTGAACTGTTTTGGATTCAGCATGAAATTTCAGTCAAGAAGAAGTTTTGAAAAACAAAAAAACTACATTTTGAAAATTTTCGATTTTTCATGGTTTTGATGAGACAACCACTCACAAATTTTTGGTCGACCTTGCCCTCGACCGACCTTTTTCCACATTGATATTATCACATAAGTACTGTAACTCAACTCACAGGTGAGCTAACGACATGCGGTAAAGTGCGTTCGATTCAGCGTGAAATTTTAATTAAGATGTAGTTTTAAAAATATGTAAAAATACATTTCCTAATAGTTTTATTTCACTTTTTAGACATTTTGACTACTGTAACTCAACTCACAGATGAGCTAGCGACATGAAGTTGAGTGTTTTGGAATCAGCTTGAAATTTTATTTGAGATGTAGTTTTGAAACTCTGTAAAAATACATTTCTCAACGATTTTTTTCCACTTTTTAGACAATTTGACTACTGTAACTCAACTCACAGGGAAGCTGGCAAATCATGGTAACCTGTTTTGGATTCAGCATGAAATTTCAGTCAAAGAGTAGTTTTGAAAATGTGTAAAAATACATTTCTTAACAATTTTTTTCACTTTTTAGACAATTTGACTACTGTAACTCAACTCACAGAAAAGCTGGCAAAATATGGTGAACTGTTTTGGATTCAGCATGAAATTTCAGTCAAGAAGAAGTTTTGAAAAACGAAAAAACTACATTTTGAAAATTTTCGATTTTTCATGGTTTTGATGAGACAACCACTCACAAATTTTTGGTCGACCTTGCCCTCGACCGACCTTTTTCCACATTGATATTATCACATAAGTACTGTAACTCAACTCACAGGTGAGCTAACGACATGCGGTAAAGTGCGTTCGATTCAGCGTGAAATTTTAATTAAGATGTAGTTTTAAAAATATGTAAAAATACATTTCCTAATAGTTTTATTTCACTTTTTAGACATTTTGACTACTGTAACTCAACTCACAGATGAGCTAGCGACATGAAGTTGAGTGTTTTGGAATCAGCTTGAAATTTTATTTGAGATGTAGTTTTGAAACTCTGTAAAAATACATTTCTCAACGATTTTTTTCCACTTTTTAGACAATTTGACTACTGTAACTCAACTCACAGGGAAGCTGGCAAATCATGGTAACCTGTTTTGGATTCAGCATGAAATTTCAGTCAAAGAGTAGTTTTGAAAATGTGTAAAAATACATTTCTTAACAATTTTTTTCACTTTTTAGACAATTTGACTACTGTAACTCAACTCACAGAGAAGCTGGCAAAATATGGTGAACTGTTTTGGATTCAGCATGAAATTTCAGTCAAGAAGAAGTTTTGAAAAACGAAAAAACTACATTTTGAAAATTTTCGATTTTTCATGGTTTTGATGAGACAACCACTCACAAATTTTTGGTCGACCTTGCCCTCGACCGACCTTTTTCCACATTGATATTATCACATAAGTACTGTAACTCAACTCACAGGTGAGCTAACGACATGCGGTAAAGTGCGTTCGATTCAGCGTGAAATTTTAATTAAGATGTAGTTTTAAAAATATGTAAAAATACATTTCCTAATAGTTTTATTTCACTTTTTAGACATTTTGACTACTGTAACTCAACTCACAGATGAGCTAGCGACATGAAGTTGAGTGTTTTGGAATCAGCTTGAAATTTTATTTGAGATGTAGTTTTGAAACTCTGTAAAAATACATTTCTCAACGATTTTTTTCCACTTTTTAGACAATTTGACTACTGTAACTCAACTCACAGGGAAGCTGGCAAATCATGGTAACCTGTTTTGGATTCAGCATGAAATTTCAGTCAAAGAGTAGTTTTGAAAATGTGTAAAAATACATTTCTTAACAATTTTTTTCACTTTTTAGACAATTTGACTACTGTAACTCAACTCACAGAGAAGCTGGCAAAATATGGTGAACTGTTTTGGATTCAGCATGAAATTTCAGTCAAGAAGAAGTTTTGAAAAACGAAAAAACTACATTTTGAAAATTTTCGATTTTTCATGGTTTTGATGAGACAACCACTCACAAATTTTTGGTCGACCTTGCCCTCGACCGACCTTTTTCCACATTGATATTATCACATAAGTACTGTAACTCAACTCACAGGTGAGCTAACGACATGCGGTAAAGTGCGTTCGATTCAGCGTGAAATTTTAATTAAGATGTAGTTTTAAAAATATGTAAAAATACATTTCCTAATAGTTTTATTTCACTTTTTAGACATTTTGACTACTGTAACTCAACTCACAGATGAGCTAGCGACATGAAGTTGAGTGTTTTGGAATCAGCTTGAAATTTTATTTGAGATGTAGTTTTGAAACTCTGTAAAAATACATTTCTCAACGATTTTTTTCCACTTTTTAGACAATTTGACTACTGTAACTCAACTCACAGGGAAGCTGGCAAATCATGGTAACCTGTTTTGGATTCAGCATGAAAGTTGAGTTACAGTAGTTAAATTGTCTAAAAAGTGAAAAAAATTGTTAAGAAATGTATTTTTACACATTTTCAAAACTACTCTTTGACTGAAATTTCATGCTGAATCCAAAACAGGTTACCATGATTTGCCAGCTTCCCTGTGAGTTGAGTTACAGTAGTCAAATTGTCTGAAAAGTGGAAAAAAATCGTTGAGAAATGTATTTTTACAGAGTTTCAAAACTACATCTCAAATAAAATTTCAAGCTGATTCCAAAACACTCAACTTCATGTCGCTAGCTCATCTGTGAGTTGAGTTACAGTAGTCAAAATGTCTAAAAAGTGAAATAAAACTATTAGGAAATGTATTTTTACATATTTTTAAAACTACATCTTAATTAAAATTTCACGCTGAATCGAACGCACTTTACCGCATGTCGTTAGCTCACCTGTGAGTTGAGTTACAGTACTTATGTGATAATATCAATGTGGAAAAAGGTCGGTCGAGGGCAAGGTCGACCAAAAATTTGTGAGTGGTTGTCTCATCAAAACCATGAAAAATCGAAAATTTTCAAAATGTAGTTTTTTCGTTTTTCAAAACTTCTTCTTGACTGAAATTTCATGCTGAATCCAAAACAGTTCACCATATTTTGCCAGCTTCTCTGTGAGTTGAGTTACAGTAGTTAAATTGTCTAAAAAGTGAAAAAAATTGTTAAGAAATGTATTTTTACACATTTTCAAAACTACTCTTTGACTTAAATTTCATGCTGAATCCAAAACAGGTTACCATGATTTGCCAGCTTCCCTGTGAGTTGAGTTACAGTAGTCAAATTGTCTAAAAAGTGGAAAAAAATCGTTGAGAAATGTATTTTTACAGAGTTTCAAAACTACATCTCAAATAAAATTTCAAGCTGATTCCAAAACACTCAACTTCATGTCGCTAGCTCATCTGTGAGTTGAGTTACAGTAGTTAAAATGTCTAAAAAGTGAAATAAAACTATTAGGAAATGTATTTTTACATATTTTTAAAACTACATCTTAATTAAAATTTCACGCTGAATCGAACGCACTTTACCGCATGTCGTTAGCTCACCTGTGAGTTGAGTTACAGTACTTATGTGATAATATCAATGTGGAAAAAGGTCGGTCGAGGGCAAGGTCGACCAAAAATTTGTGAGTGGTTGTCTCATCAAAACCATGAAAATTTGACTACTGTAACTCAACTTTTCAAATCATGGTAACCTAGTTTTGGATTCAGCATGAAATTTCAGTCAAAGAGTTTTTGAAAATGTGTAAAAATACATTTCTTAACAATCTTTTTGACTTTTTAGACAATTTGACTACTGTAACTCAACTCACAGATGAAGCTGGCAAAATATGGTGAACTGTTTTGGATTCAGCATGAAATTTCAGTCAAGAAGAAGTTTTGAAAAACGAAAAAACTAAATTTTGAAAATTTTCGTCATGGTTTTGATGAGACAACCACTCACAAATTTTGCCAGCCCTCTTTTTCCACATTGATATTATCACATGAGTTGAGTTACAGTAGTCAAATTGTCTAAAAAGTGAAAAAAATTGTTAAGAAATGTATTTTTACAAATTTTCAAAACTACTCTTTGACTGAAATTTCATGCTGAATCCAAAACAGGTTACCATGATTTGCCAGCTTCCCTGTGAGTTGAGTTACAGTAGTCAAATTGTCTAAAAAGCTGGAAAAAAATCGTTGAGAAATGTATTTTTACAGAGTTTAAAAACTACATCTCAAATAAAATTTCAAGCTGATTCCAAAACACTCAACTTCATGTCGCTAGCTCATCTGTGAGTTGAGTTACAGTAGTCAAAATGTCTAAAAAGTGAAATAAAACTATTAGGAAATGTATTTTTACATTTTTTTCACTTTTTAGAAATTTGACTACTGTAACTCAACTCACAGAGAAGCTGGCAAAATATGGTGACCTGTTTTGGATTCAGCATGAAATTTCAGTCAAGAAGAAGTTTTGAAAAACGAAAAAACTACATTTTGAAAATTTTCGATTTTTCATGGTTTTGATGAGACAACCACTCACAAATTTTTGGTCGACCTTGCCCTCGACCGACCTTTTTCCACATTGATATTATCACATAAGTACTGTAACTCAACTCACAGGTCAACGACATGCGGTAAAGTGCGTTCGATTCAGCGTCGATGTAAAAAATATGTTAAGAAATGTATTTTTACACATTTTCAAAACACTTTTTGACTGAAATTTCACGCTGAATCCAAAACAGGTCGATAGCTCACCTGTTGAGTTGAAATTGTCTAAAAAGTTACAGTTTTACTTTTTCAAAACTGTTTGATAATATCAATGTGGAAAAAGGTCGGTCGAGGGCAAGGTCGACCAAATCATCTGTGAGTTGAATTTGTGAGTTTTAAAACTACATCTTAATTAAATTTTCACGCTGGTTGTCTCATCAAAAGTACCATGTGGAAAAAGGTCGAAAATTTTCAAAATTTGTAGTTTTTTCGTTTTGAAAAATCAAAACTTCTTCTTGACTGAAATTTCATGCTGAATCCAAAACAGTTCACCATATTTTGCCAGCTTCTCTGTGAGTTGAGCTTTTCAAATTGTCTAAAAAGTTAAAAAAATTGTTAAGAATTGTATTTTTACATATTTTCAAAACTACTCTTCGACTGAAATTTCATGCTGAATCCAAAACAGGTTACCATGATCTGCCAGCTTCCCTGTGAGTTGAGTTACAGTAGTCAAATTGTCTAAAAATGGAGAAAAATCGTTGAGAAATGTATTTTTACAGAGTTTTAAAACTACATCTCAATTAAAATTACAAGCTGATTCCAAAACACTCAACTTCATGTCGCTAGCTCATCTGTGAGTTGAGTTACAGTAGTCAAAATGTCTAAAAAGTGAAATAAAACTATTAGGAAATGTATTTTTACATATTTTTAAAACTACATCTTAATTAAAATTTCACGCTGAATCGAACGCACTTTACCGCATGTCGTTAGCTCACCTGTGAGTTGAGTTACAGTACTTATGTGATAATATCAATGTGGAAAAAGGTCGGTCGAGGGCAAGGTCGACCAAAAATGAGTGGTTGTCTCATCAAAACCATGAAAAATCGAAAATTTTCAAAATGTAGTTTTTTCGTTTTTCAAAACTTCTTCTTGACTGAAATTTCATGCTGAATCCAAAACAGTTCACCATATTTTGCCAGCTTCTCTGTGAGTTGAGTTACAGTAGTCAAATTGTCTAAAAAGTGAAAAAAATTGTTAAGAAATGTATTTTTACACATTTTCAAAACTACTCTTTGACTGAAATTTCATGCTGAATCCAAAACAGGTTACCATGATTTGCCAGCTTCCCTGTGAGTTGAGTTACAGTAGTCAAATTGTCTAAAAAGTGGAAAAAAATCGTTGAGAAATGTATTTTTACAGAGTTTCAAAACTACATCTCAAATAAAATTTCAAGCTGATTCCAAAACACTCAACTTCATGTCGCTAGCTCATCTGTGAGTTGAGTTACAGTAGTCAAAATGTCTAAAAAGTGAAATAAAACTATTAGGAAATGTATTTTTACATATTTTTAAACTACATCTTAATTAAAATTTCACGCTGAATCGAACGCACTTTACCGCATGTCGTTAGCTCACCTGTGAGTTGAGTTACAGTACTTATGTGATAATATCAATGTGGAAAAAGGTCGGTCGAGGGCAAGGTCGACCAAAAATTTGTGAGTGGTTGTCTCATCAAAACCATGAAAAATCGAAAATTTTCAAAATGTAGTTTTTTCGTTTTTCAAAACTTCTTCTTGACTGAAATTTCATGCTGAATCCAAAACAGTTCACCATATTTTGCCAGCTTCTCTGTGAGTTGAGTTACAGTAGTCAAATTGTCTAAAAAGTGAAAAAAATTGTTAAGAAATGTATTTTTACACATTTTCAAAACTACTCTTCTGACTGAAATTTCATGCTGAATCCAAAACAGGTTACCATGATTTGCCAGCTTCCCTGTGAGTTGAGTTACAGTAGTCAAATTGTCTAAAAAGTGGAAAAAAATCGTTGAGAAATGTATTTTTACAGAGTTTCAAAACTACATCTCAAATAAAATTTCAAGCTGATTCCAAAACACTCAACTTCATGTCGCTAGCTCATCTGTGAGTTGAGTTACAGTAGTCAAAATGTCTAAAAAGTGAAATAAAACTATTAGGAAATGTATTTTTACATATTTTTAAAACTACATCTTAATTAAAATTTCACGCTGAATCGAACGCACTTTACCGCATGTCGTTAGCTCACCTGTGAGTTGAGTTACAGTACTTATGTGATAATATCAATGTGGAAAAAGGTCGGTCGAGGGCAAGGTCGACCAAAAATTTGTGAGTGGTTGTCTCATCAAAACCATGAAAAATCGAAAATTTTCAAAATGTAGTTTTTTCGTTTTTCAAAACTTCTTCTTGACTGAAATTTCATGCTGAATCCAAAACAGTTCACCATATTTTGCCAGCTTCTCTGTGAGTTGAGTTACAGTAGTCAAATTGTCTAAAAAGTGAAAAAAATTGTTAAGAAATGTATTTTTACACATTTTCAAAACTACTCTTTGACTGAAATTTCATGCTGAATCCAAAACAGGTTACCATGATTTGCCAGCTTCCCTGTGAGTTGAGTTACAGTAGTCAAATTGTCTAAAAAGTGGAAAAAAATCGTTGAGAAATGTATTTTTACAGAGTTTCAAAACTACATCTCAAATAAAATTTCAAGCTGATTCCAAAACACTCAACTTCATGTCGCTAGCTCATCTGTGAGTTGAGTTACAGTAGTCAAAATGTCTAAAAAGTGAAATAAAACTATTAGGAAATGTATTTTTACATATTTTTAAAACTACATCTTAATTAAAATTTCACGCTGAATCGAACGCACTTTACCGCATGTCGTTAGCTCACCTGTGAGTTGAGTTACAGTACTTATGTGATAATATCAATGTGGAAAAAGGTCGGTCGAGGGCAAGGTCGACCAAAAATTTGTGAGTGGTTGTCTCATCAAAACCATGAAAAATCGAAAATTTTCAAAATGTAGTTTTTTCGTTTTTCAAAACTTCTTCTTGACTGAAATTTCATGCTGAATCCAAAACAGTTCACCATATTTTGCCAGCTTCTCTGTGAGTTGAGTTACAGTAGTTAAATTGTCTAAAAAGTGAAAAAAATTGTTAAGAAATGTATTTTTACACATTTTCAAAACTACTCTTTGACTGAAATTTCATGCTGAATCCAAAACAGGTTACCATGATTTGCCAGCTTCCCTGTGAGTTGAGTTACAGTAGTCAAATTGTCTAAAAAGTGGAAAAAAATCGTTGAGAAATGTATTTTTACAGAGTTTCAAAACTACATCTCAAATAAAATTTCAAGCTGATTCCAAAACACTCAACTTCATGTCGCTAGCTCATCTGTGAGTTGAGTTACAGTAGTCAAAATGTCTAAAAAGTGAAATAAAACTATTAGGAAATGTATTTTTACATATTTTTAAAACTACATCTTAATTAAAATTTCACGCTGAATCGAACGCACTTTACCGCATGTCGTTAGCTCACCTGTGAGTTGAGTTACAGTACTTATGTGATAATATCAATGTGGAAAAAGGTCGGTCGAGGGCAAGGTCGACCAAAAATTTGTGAGTGGTTGTCTCATCAAAACCATGAAAAATCGAAAATTTTCAAAATGTAGTTTTTTCGTTTTTCAAAACTTCTTCTTGACTGAAATTTCATGCTGAATCCAAAACAGTTCACCATATTTTGCCAGCTTCTCTGTGAGTTGAGTTACAGTAGTTAAATTGTCTAAAAAGTGAAAAAAATTGTTAAGAAATGTATTTTTACACATTTTCAAAACTACTCTTTGACTTAAATTTCATGCTGAATCCAAAACAGGTTACCATGATTTGCCAGCTTCCCTGTGAGTTGAGTTACAGTAGTCAAATTGTCTAAAAAGTGGAAAAAAATCGTTGAGAAATGTATTTTTACAGAGTTTCAAAACTACATCTCAAATAAAATTTCAAGCTGATTCCAAAACACTCAACTTCATGTCGCTAGCTCATCTGTGAGTTGAGTTACAGTAGTTAAAATGTCTAAAAAGTGAAATAAAACTATTAGGAAATGTATTTTTACATATTTTTAAAACTACATCTTAATTAAAATTTCACGCTGAATCGAACGCACTTTACCGCATGTCGTTAGCTCACCTGTGAGTTGAGTTACAGTACTTATGTGATAATATCAATGTGGAAAAAGGTCGGTCGAGGGCAAGGTCGACCAAAAATTTGTGAGTGGTTGTCTCATCAAAACCATGAAAAATCGAAAATTTTCAAAATGTAGTTTTCTCGTTTTTCAAAACTTCTTCTTGACTGAAATTTCATGCTGAATCCAAAACAGGTCACCATATTTTGCCAGCTTTTCTGTGAGTTGAGTTACAGTAGTCAAATTGTCTAAAAAGTGAAAAAAATTGTTAAGAAATGTATTTTTACATATTTTCAAAACTACTCTTTGACTGAAATTTCATGCTGAATCCAAAACAGGTTACCATGATTTGCCAGCTTCCCTGTGAGTTGAGTTACAGTAGTCAAATTGTCTAAAAAATGGAGAAAAATCGTTGAGAAATGTATTTTTACAGAGTTTTAAAACTACATCTCAAATAAAATTTCAAGCTGATTCCAAAACACTCAACTTCATGTCGCTAGCTCATCTGTGAGTTGAGTTACAGTAGTCAAAATGTCTAAAAAGTGAAATAAAACTATTAGGAAATGTATTTTTACATATTTTTAAAACTACATCTTAATTAAAATTTCACGCTGAATCGAACGCACTTTACCGCATGTCGTTAGCTCACCTGTGAGTTGAGTTACAGTACTTATGTGATAATATCAATGTGGAAAAAGGTCGGTCGAGGGCAAGGTCGACCAAAAATTTGTGAGTGGTTGTCTCATCAAAACCATGAAAAATCGAAAATTTTCAAAATGTAGTTTTTTCGTTTTTCAAAACTTCTTCTTGACTGAAATTTCATGCTGAATCCAAAACAGTTCACCATATTTTGCCAGCTTCTCTGTGAGTTGAGTTACAGTAGTTAAATTGTCTAAAAAGTGAAAAAAATTGTTAAGAAATGTATTTTTACACATTTTCAAAACTACTCTTTGACTTAAATTTCATGCTGAATCCAAAACAGGTTACCATGATTTGCCAGCTTCCCTGTGAGTTGAGTTACAGTAGTCAAATTGTCTAAAAAGTGGAAAAAAATCGTTGAGAAATGTATTTTTACAGAGTTTCAAAACTACATCTCAAATAAAATTTCAAGCTGATTCCAAAACACTCAACTTCATGTCGCTAGCTCATCTGTGAGTTGAGTTACAGTAGTTAAAATGTCTAAAAAGTGAAATAAAACTATTAGGAAATGTATTTTTACATATTTTTAAAACTACATCTTAATTAAAATTTCACGCTGAATCGAACGCACTTTACCGCATGTCGTTAGCTCACCTGTGAGTTGAGTTACAGTACTTATGTGATAATATCAATGTGGAAAAAGGTCGGTCGAGGGCAAGGTCGACCAAAAATTTGTGAGTGGTTGTCTCATCAAAACCATGAAAAATCGAAAATTTTCAAAATGTAGTTTTCTCGTTTTTCAAAACTTCTTCTTGACTGAAATTTCATGCTGAATCCAAAACAGGTCACCATATTTTGCCAGCTTTTCTGTGAGTTGAGTTACAGTAGTCAAATTGTCTAAAAAGTGAAAAAAATTGTTAAGAAATGTATTTTTACATATTTTCAAAACTACTCTTTGACTGAAATTTCATGCTGAATCCAAAACAGGTTACCATGATTTGCCAGCTTCCCTGTGAGTTGAGTTACAGTAGTCAAATTGTCTAAAAAATGGAGAAAAATCGTTGAGAAATGTATTTTTACAGAGTTTTAAAACTACATCTCAAATAAAATTTCAAGCTGATTCCAAAACACTCAACTTCATGTCGCTAGCTCATCTGTGAGTTGAGTTACAGTAGTCAAAATGTCTAAAAAGTGAAATAAAACTATTAGGAAATGTATTTTTACATATTTTTAAAACTACATCTTAATTAAAATTTCACGCTGAATCGAACGCACTTTATCGCATGTCGTTAGCTCACCTGTGAGTTGAGTTACAGTACTTATGTGATAATATCAATGTGGAAAAAGGTCGGTCGAGGGCAAGGTCGACCAGAAATTTGTGAGTGGTTGTCTCATCAAAACCATGAAAAATCGAAAATTTTCAAAATGTAGTTTTTTCGTTTTTCAAAACTTCTTCTTGACTGAAATTTCATGCTGAATCCAAAACAGTTCACCATATTTTGCCAGCTTCTCTGTGAGTTGAGTTACAGTAGTCAAATTGTCTAAAAAGTGAAAAAAATTGTTAAGAAATGTATTTTTACACATTTTCAAAACTACTCTTTGACTGAAATTTCATGCTGAATCCAAAACAGGTTACCATGATTTGCCAGCTTCCCTGTGAGTTGAGTTACAGTAGTCAAATTGTCTAAAAAGTGAAAAAAATTGTTAAGAAATGTATTTTTACATATTTTCAAAACTACTCTTTGACTGAAATTTCATGCTGAATCCAAAACAGGTTACCATGATCTGCCAGCTTCCCTGTGAGTTGAGTTACAGTAGTCAAATTGTCTAAAAAATAGAGAAAAATCGTTGAGAAATGTATTTTTACAGAGTTTTAAAACTACATCTCAATTAAAATTACAAGCTGATTCCAAAACACTCAACTTCATGTCGCTAGCTCATCTGTGAGTTGAGTTACAGTAGTCAAATTGTCTAAAAAGTGAAAAAAATTGTTAAGAAATGTATTTTTACACATTTTCAAAACTACTCTTTGACTGAAATTTCATGCTGAATCCAAAACAGGTTACCATGATTTGCCAGCTTCCCTGTGAGTTGAGTTACAGTAGTCAAATTGTCTAAAAAGTGAAAAAAATTGTTAAGAAATGTATTTTTACATATTTTCAAAACTACTCTTTGACTGAAATTTCATGCTGAATCCAAAACAGGTTACCATGATCTGCCAGGTTCCCTGTGAGTTGAGTTACAGTAGTCAAATTGTCTAAAAAATGGAGGAAAATCGTTGAGAAATGTATTTTTACAGAGTTTTAAAACTACATCTCAATTAAAATTACAAGCTGATTCCAAAACACTCAACTTCATGTCGCTAGCTCATCTGTGAGTTGAGTTACAGTAGTCAAAATGTCTAAAAAGTGAAATAAAACTATTAGGAAATGTATTTTTACATATTTTTAAAACTACATCTTAATTAAAATTTCACGCTGAATCGAACGCACTTTACCGCATGTCGTTAGCTCACCTGTGAGTTGAGTTACAGTACTTATGTGATAATATCAATGTGGAAAAAGGTCGGTCGAGGGCAAGGTCGACCAAAAATTTGTGAGTGGTTGTCTCATCAAAACCATGAAAAATCGAAAATTTTCAAAATGTAGTTTTTTCGTTTTTCAAAACTTCTTCTTGACTGAAATTTCATGCTGAATCCAAAACAGTTCACCATATTTTGCCAGCTTCTCTGTGAGTTGAGTTACAGTAGTCAAATTGTCTGAATAGTGAAAAAAATTGTTAAGAAATGTATTTTTACACATTTTCAAAACTACTCTTTGACTGAAATTTTATGCTGAATCCAAAACAGGTTACCATGATTTGCCAGCTTCCCTGTGAGTTGAGTTACAGTAGTCAAATTGTCTAAAAAGTGGAAAAAAAATCGTTGAGAAATGTATTTTTACAGAGTTTCAAAACTACATCTCAAATAAAATTTCAAGCTGATTCCAAAACACTCAACTTCATGTCGCTAGCTCATCTGTGAGTCGAGTTACAGTAGTCAAAATGTCTAAAAAGTGTAATAAAACTATTAGGAAATGTATTTTTACATATTTTTAAAACTACATCTTAATTAAAACTTCACGCTGATTCCAAAACACTCAACTTCATGTAGCTAGCTCATCTGTGAGTTGAGTTACAGTAGTCAAAATGTCTAAAAAGTGTAATAAAACTATTAGGAAATGTATTTTTACATATTTTTAAAACTACATCTTAATTAAAATTACAAGCTGATTCCAAAACACTCAACTTCATGTCGCTAGCTCATCTGTGAGTTGAGTTACAGTAGTCAAAATGTCTAAAAAGTGAAATAAAACTATTAGGAAATGTATTTTTACATATTTTTAAAACTACATCTTAATTAAAATTTCACGCTGAATCGAACGCACTTTACCGCATGTCGTTAGCTCACCTGTGAGTTGAGTTACAGTACTTATGTGATAATATCAATGTGGAAAAAGGTCGGTCGAGGGCAAGGTCGACCAAAAATTTGTGAGTGGTTGTCTCATCAAAACCATGAAAAATCGAAAATTTTCAAAATGTAGTTTTTTCGTTTTTCAAAACTTCTTCTTGACTGAAATTTCATGCTGAATCCAAAACAGTTCACCATATTTTGCCAGCTTCTCTGTGAGTTGAGTTACAGTAGTCAAATTGTCTGAATAGTGAAAAAAATTGTTAAGAAATGTATTTTTACACATTTTCAAAACTACTCTTTGACTGAAATTTTATGCTGAATCCAAAACAGGTTACCATGATTTGCCAGCTTCCCTGTGAGTTGAGTTACAATAGTCAAATTGTCTAAAAAGTGGAAAAAAAATCGTTGAGAAATGTATTTTTACAGAGTTTCAAAACTACATCTCAAATAAAATTTCAAGCTGATTCCAAAACACTCAACTTCATGTCGCTGGCTCATCTGTGAGTCGAGTTACAGTAGTCAAAATGTCTAAAAAGTGTAATAAAACTATTAGGAAATGTATTTTTACATATTTTTAAAACTACATCTTAATTAAAATTTCACGCTGATTCCAAAACACTCAACTTCATGTAGCTAGCTCATCTGTGAGTTGAGTTACAGTAGTCAAAATGTCTAAAAAGTGTAATAAAACTATTAGGAAATGTATTTTTACATATTTTTAAAACTACATCTTAATTAAAATTTCACGCTGAATCGAACGCACTTTACCGCATGTCGTTAGCTCACCTGTGAGTTGAGTTACAGTACTTATGTGATAATATCAATGTGGAAAAAGGTCGGTCGAGGGCAAGGTCGACCAAAAATTTGTGAGTGGTTGTCTCATCAAAACCATGAAAAATCGAAAATTTTCAAAATGTAGTTTTCTCGTTTTTCAAAACTTCTTCTTGGCTGAAATTTCATGCTGAATCCAAAACAGGTCACCATATTTTGCCAGCTTTTCTGTGAGTTGAGTTACAGTAGTCAAATTGTCTAAAAAGTGAAAAAAATTGTTAAGAAATGTATTTTTACATATTTTCAAAACTACTCTTTGACTGAAATTTCATGCTGAATCCAAAACAGGTTACCATGATCTGCCAGCTTCCCTGTGAGTTGAGTTACAGTAGTCAAATTGTCTAAAAAATGGAGAAAAATCGTTGAGAAATGTATTTTTACAGAGTTTTGAAACTACATCTCAATTAAAATTACAAGCTGATTCCAAAACACTCAACTTCATGTCGCTAGCTCATCTGTGAGTTGAGTTACAGTAGTCAAAATGTCTAAAAAGTGAAATAAAACTATTAGGAAATGTATTTTTACATATTTTTAAAACTACATCTTAATTAAAATTTCACGCTGAATCGAACGCACTTTACCGCATGTCGTTAGCTCACCTGTGAGTTGAGTTACAGTACTTATGTGATAATATCAATGTGGAAAAAGGTCGGTCGAGGGCAAGGTCGACCAAAAATTTATGAGTGGTTGTCTCATCAAAACCATGAAAAATCGAAAATTTTCAAAATGTAGTTTTCTCGTTTTTCAAAACTTCTTCTTGACTGAAATTTCATGCTGAATCCAAAACAGGTCACCATATTTTGCCAGCTTTTCTGTGAGTTGAGTTACAGTAGTCAAATTGTCTAAAAAGTGAAAAAAATTGTTAAGAAATGTATTTTTACATATTTTCAAAACTACTCTTTGACTGAAATTTCATGCTGAATCCAAAACAGGTTACCATGATCTGCCAGCTTCCCTGTGAGTTGAGTTACAGTAGTCAAATTGTCTAAAAAATGGAGAAAAATCGTTGAGAAATGTATTTTTACAGAGTTTTAAAACTACATCTCAATTAAAATTACAAGCTGATTCCAAAACACTCAACTTCATGTCGCTAGCTCATCTGTGAGTTGAGTAACAGTAGTCAAAATGTCTGAAAAGTGAAATAAAACTATTAGGAAATGTATTTTTACATATTTTTAAAACTACATCTTAATTAAATTTTCACGCTGAATCGAACGCTTTTTACCGCATGTCGTTAGCTCACCTGTGAGTTGAGTTACAGTACTTATGTGATAATATCAATGTGGAAAAAGGTCGGTCGAGGGCAAGGTCGACCAAAAATTTGTGAGTGGTTGTCTCATCAAAACCATGAAAAATCGAAAATTTTCAAAATGTAGTTTTTTCGTTTTTCAAAACTTCTTCTTGACTGAAATTTCATGCTGAATCCAAAACAGTTCACCATATTTTGCCAGCTTTTCTGTGAGTTGAGTTACAGTAGTCAAATTGTCTAAAAAGTGAAAAAAATTGTTAAGAAATGTATTTTTACACATTTTCAAAACTACTCTTTGACTGAAATTTTACGCTGAATCCAAAACAGGTTACCATGATTTGCCAGCTTCCCTGTGAGTTGAGTTACAGTAGTCAAATTGTCTAAAAAGTGGAAAAAAATCGTTGAGAAATGTATTTTTACAGAGTTTCAAAACTACATCTCAAATAAAATTTCAAAGGAATGTGACCTGTCTTCTTTGTCATCATCCTCCATATTACCGAACGAAACCTACGCCAGTATGGTAAAAAGCTCAACTGGAAAACGTCCACCTTCTTCACCCATCTATTCCATGGCTAAAAGAATGACCGTGACCACTCATCAATTATCCACGCACACCGAAACCGACTACACCAAGCTGACCGCCGAAATCACAGCAAGCTTGGAACAGGCCAAGGTGAGAGTTGAACCCTCTCTTCACTGTGTTCTCACTAGTTTTGAATCTCTTTTCCAAGCACTTATCAAGGACATTAAGAGCCTCTCTCTGGAGAATCTAATGTTAAAAAATAGCAATGAGAACGCACTGAAGAGAGTTTCTTCAGATATTATAGGATCTGTATCAACGGCTATTGACGAAAAAGTCGATAAGGCTCTTAACAAGCTCCCGGATGACCTTCATATTTGTAAGGAAATCACTGAAACGGCAACAAGGCCCAGATGCCTGGTTTTTGAACGGTTTCCCATGAATCATCTTCATCGCGATAATTCCAGAACTCAGCAGGACTTGCTTGATGCCACAGAATTCTGCAAGCAAATAGCACCTGAATCACTCCCGACGGCCGTGTTCCGCATGGGAACGGCATCTCTGAGACAAAAGGAACCACTACTCAAGGTTGTTTTCAGTAACAGTAAAGCAGCTGACGCAGTATATCAGGCCGCTAAGTCCAAGGGTGCGCTTAGAAATGGGGACTATCGCAGTGTCTATGTAAGGCGCTCCCTTTCCAAAGAGCTGCGGGAAAAGCTGACTTCTGAAATAAGGGCTAGGAGAGAACAGAATTTTTACAATTCGTCTCTTCCCGAAGAGGTACGGAAGAGAATGGCTCCGGCGAGGAAGGAGGCATTCAAGGCCAAGGGCTACAAAAGGCTGAACTGGAGCCACATGGCACCGCTCACCCAATGTTCTAGCTCCTCGACTATAACTCTGGAGCACGTAGCATCTCGACCTGACCCTCAGCCCACATTTCCAGGCGGCTTGTCTCGTAGCTCCGAAGAAATGGCTACCAACCAGGGAAACTGATAAATTCCGTAAAGCGCTCTCATTCTAATGTATCTCATTATGACTCTGCTCCTTTCGTTGACCCACGCTCAATCACAAATCATGAGCCTACGATTTTACTACCGTCTTGCCTCAATAGCGCAAAACCAGATCCGCCCCTTGGTTTATATTTTAACGCACGCTCGATCCTTTCGAACAAACTAGCGCTCAAAAACGAACTAGTCCGTAACAAGTATACTTTGGTTTTCATAACCGAAACATGGTTGAACGAAAAGTATACCAGCAACAACATTGTTGAAGATAGCAACGATTACGTATTTTTAAGAGAAGATCGCCTAGACAAAAAAGGAGGGGGTGTCGCCATTCTGATACGTAAAAATCTTAAATATCGGGTTATTGAATCTGTCTCGATTCCTAATTCATATGAACTTCTCGCCGTAGACATCTATCTAGAATCGTGTAAGACGTACTTATGTGACCGCTTCATTGTGGTATATCGCCCTCCCTCGTGTAAGGCCAGTGGCAACTCTTCCCTAATTGAAAATCTCAGCGATCTTGTCTCTACCAATACTCCAACTTGCATTCTAGGGGACTTCAACTATGCTCACATTTGCTGGAAAAGTATATCCTCACATTCTACCCTCGAAACGGACTTTCTTGATTTCCTCGAAACACACTCACTTGATCAAGCAGTCAAAAGCGCGACCAGAGGCCCCAACATTCTTGACATTATTCTCCAGAATGAACTGCTAGCTTCTAACATCGCTATAAAAAGCCCCATAGGTTCATCCGATCACTCTTCCATCGTCTTTGAAATTACTGGACTCACCGACATTGATGAGAAGATCTGGACACGATCCTACCGTGACCTTGATATTCCTCATGTCAGTAGCATTCTAGATTCGATTAATTGGACCTGGCTATTTTCGAACTCAGTCGATGCAGACTTTTGCTACGAAATTTTCATCAATGTCATGAAAGACCTTTTCGAAAACCACGTTCCTCTTATTCGTGTGAATGTCAAAACTGGTCACTTGCCCCAATACCTCGAAAACATGTACGCACACCGTTCCTATCTATGGGGTCGCTACTGCGATTCCCTCTCAGACATCGACCATAAAAAATTTGTTGACTATACCAGAGTCTTTAAGAAAGCCCTCACATCCTATAATCGATACATCGAACACAAAACCCTTACCAAATGCGCACCTAAGAACTTTTTTAAATATTTATCGAATCGAATAAGAGGCCGAAAACAAATGGCTCTTATAAAAGATGAGTCTGATAAAGTTCTTACGTCTGACTCCGACAAAGCAGAAGCATTTGCACGTTACTTCTCCTCCCACTTCACCGCTTCGGCAACTCCCACTTCGGCCACACCCGATATCTCACACCTTGACTCATCACCAATGCCATGGTTCCTAGTCTCTGATGTTGCACGAGCACTCAACAAAGCAAAAGAGTCTCGATCTCTCACTTCAGATGGAGTAGAGTACAAATTTCTCAAAAACTTCATTCCGTACATTGCCTATCCGTTGACCCATATATATAATTTGAGTATCATGCACGGATGTGTTCCCAAGCGATGGAAACACTCGATTGTGATTCCCATCCCGAAAAAGAACACACCCAAGGATATTGGTGATTACCGTCCAATAAGCCTCACATCTATCTTTTGTCGCACTTTCGAACGACTCATTCTGAAGTTCATATCCACTCATTTACTAGTAAAC
The DNA here is from genome assembly GCA_963978915.1 of Caenorhabditis parvicauda. Classification (NCBI taxonomy): domain Eukaryota; kingdom Metazoa; phylum Nematoda; class Chromadorea; order Rhabditida; family Rhabditidae; genus Caenorhabditis; species Caenorhabditis parvicauda. The sequence goes on along the minus strand of CAXBUI010000428.1, from coordinate 50,113 downwards.
AATATAATACCCAAAGAACAACATGGATTCCGTGCAAACAGATCCACAGAGACACAAATGCTTGAGGCTGTTGACGACTGGTCATTAGCACTTGATAGAAACGTCCAGGTCGACGTTATCTACTTCGACTTCGAAAAGGCATTCGACAAGGTCGATCATCGACTACTTCTCGAATCTCTTGACCGCTGCCACTTGAACATAAACATCAGGCGCTGGATCAAAAACTTTCTAGCCGAAAGAACATTCTCGGTACGTATAAATGAAACGCTTTCGTGTGCCTACCCCGCTATGAGTGGAGTCCCACAAGGTGCAGTCCTATCGCCAACACTTTTCTCGATTTTTGCTTCATCCATCGTTCAGTGCACAAAAAACACGAATGTAGTATGTAAGTTGTTTGCAGATGACGTGAAAATCTATCTCCCCATTAATTCACTAACAGACAGCGCTGAAATTCAAACCGCTATTGATGAAATACACAACTGGTCTATCAAAATGAAACTTCCTTTATCAGTAAAAAAAACTCAATTCATCACTCTAGGAAAAAGAAAAATATTGACATCATACGCTATCGACTCAAATATAATCCCTCGAGTTGATGAAGTTCGAGACCTCGGGTTCTTCATAACCCCCAAACTTGACTTCTCAGCCCATTGGAGGCACTATATTAAGAAAGCTAGATTTACAACCTACACAATCTTCAGATCTCTGTCTACAAATAGGTCAGAAATTTTAATGAAATTGTATCGAACATACGTTCGTCCATTGCTCGAGTACGCGACTCCCGTCACATCCCCTCACTTTTTAAAAGATGCAAACGCAATAGAGGGAGTACAAAAAGCCTACACGCGTAAAGTATACTATCGAGTGCACGGCCCTCGTGATCTAACGATAAGATTCCCATACAAAAATCGCTGCCAAAACTTGAATATAGATTTATTATCTAGACGGCGCCGCTGCAGTGATCTTAAGATGCTACGGAAAATCTTGAGCAAAAGGGCCGATATTGCTGTCGAGAAACTATTCCAGGTACGAACGTCAAAAACAAGAGGTGCAAACAAGAAGCTATCCTGCCAAGTCCCAAGAAAGAAGTGTCGTGCTAGCACCTTCGTCCCACGTGTACTGAAGGACTACGACCGGCTCTTTAAGAACCGACCCTTCTCCTCATTCAATATCGTTCTTAGAGACGCTAACTTCGACTGACCTCACCCTTGCTGAGATAAAGTACCCGCAATGTCCTCCCAATCAACAGTAGTATACTTGCTCTCCTATAACTCCCCATGAATATCCACATTCGAGTCACGCTGAAGTCCATATCGAGAAAGGGTCCACACTTCGGCCATCCATACAGTCAGCCAATTTCTACCTTAACTAGGCAACCTCGTAACGGGGGTTGGTGGGCCTCAGTTACTTGGAAAAAGCTATAATCAGAGGGAACAATAGTCTCCAGATGGGTGCACCTATTGCTGGACCCCTCTCGATATAGTCAACGCGTACTTGGCATCCTTTCTCATTCCTCCCCATATTCCAGTCCTCATTTTTCAATCCTCATTTTTCAATCCCTTTTATCTTTCCATACACATACTGTTTTGATACTCTATCACATGGTTGTTTTTTTTCTTTTCTCTTTCTTTTACTCTCCTTTACTCCGCTTTACGGAATAAACTATTATTATATCAATGTGGAAAAAGGTCGGTCGAGGGCAAGGTCGACCAAAAATTTGTGAGTGGTTGTCTCATCAAAACCATGAGAAAAATCGTTGAGAAATGTATTTTTACAGAGTTTTAAAACTACATCTCAATTAAAATTACAAGCTGATTCCAAAACACTCAACTTCATGTCGCTAGCTCATCTGTGAGTTGAGTTACAGTAGTCAAAATGTCTAAAAAGTGAAATAAAACTATTAGGAAATGTATTTTTACATATTTTTAAAACTACATCTTAATTAAAATTTCACGCTGAATCGAACGCACTTTACCGCATGTCGTTAGCTCACCTGTGAGTTGAGTTACAGTACTTATGTGATAATATCAATGTGGAAAAAGGTCGGTCGAGGGCAAGGTCGACCAAAAATTTGTGAGTGGTTGTCTCATCAAAACCATGAAAAATCGAAAATTTTCAAAATGTAGTTTTTTCGTTTTTCAAAACTTCTTCTTGACTGAAATTTCATGCTGAATCCAAAACAGTTCACCATATTTTGCCAGCTTCTCTGTGAGTTGAGTTACAGTAGTCAAATTGTCTAAAAAGTGAAAAAAATTGTTAAGAAATGTATTTTTACACATTTTCAAAACTACTCTTTGACTGAAATTTTATGCTGAATCCAAAACAGGTTACCATGATTTGCCAGCTTCCCTGTGAGTTGAGTTACAGTAGTCAAATTGTCTAAAAAGTGGAAAAAAATCGTTGAGAAATGTATTTTTACAGAGTTTCAAAACTACATCTCAAATAAAATTTCAAGCTGATTCCAAAACACTCAACTTCATGTCGCTAGCTCATCTGTGAGTTGAGTTACAGTAGTCAAAATGTCTAAAAAGTGTAATAAAACTATTAGGAAATGTATTTTTACATATTTTTAAAACTACATCTTAATTAAAATTTCACGCTGAATCGAACGCACTTTACCGCATGTCGTTAGCTCACCTGTGAGTTGAGTTACAGTACTTATGTGATAATATCAATGTGGAAAAAGGTCGGTCGAGGGCAAGGTCGACCAAAAATTTATGAGTGGTTGTCTCATCAAAACCATGAAAAATCGAAAATTTTCAAAATGTAGTTTTCTCGTTTTTCAAAACTTCTTCTTGACTGAAATTTCATGCTGAATCCAAAACAGGTCACCATATTTTGCCAGCTTTTCTGTGAGTTGAGTTACAGTAGTCAAATTGTCTAAAAAGTGAAAAAAATTGTTAAGAAATGTATTTTTACATATTTTCAAAACTACTCTTTGACTGAAATTTCATGCTGAATCCAAAACAGGTTACCATGATCTGCCAGCTTCCCTGTGAGTTGAGTTACAGTAGTCAAATTGTCTAAAAAATGGAGAAAAATCGTTGAGAAATGTATTTTTACAGAGTTTTAAAACTACATCTCAATTAAAATTACAAGCTGATTCCAAAACACTCAACTTCATGTCGCTAGCTCATCTGTGAGTTGAGTTACAGTAGTCAAAATGTCTAAAAAGTGAAATAAAACTATTAGGAAATGTATTTTTACATATTTTTAAAACTACATCTTAATTAAAATTTCACGCTGAATCGAACGCACTTTACCGCATGTCGTTAGCTCACCTGTGAGTTGAGTTACAGTACTTATGTGATAATATCAATGTGGAAAAAGGTCGGTCGAGGGCAAGGTCGACCAAAAATTTGTGAGTGGTTGTCTCATCAAAACCATGAAAAATCGAAAATTTTCAAAATGTAGTTTTTTCGTTTTTCAAAACTTCTTCTTGACTGAAATTTCATGCTGAATCCAAAACAGTTCACCATATTTTGCCAGCTTCTCTGTGAGTTGAGTTACAGTAGTCAAATTGTCTAAAAAGTGAAAAAAATTGTTAAGAAATGTATTTTTACACATTTTCAAAACTACTCTTTGACTGAAATTTCATGCTGAATCCAAAACAGGTTACCATGATTTGCCAGCTTCCCTGTGAGTTGAGTTACAGTAGTCAAATTGTCTAAAAAGTGGAAAAAATCGTTGAGAAATGTATTTTTACAGAGTTTCAAAACTACATCTCAAATAAAATTTCAAGCTGATTCCAAAACACTCAACTTCATGTCGCTAGCTCATCTGTGAGTTGAGTTACAGTAGTCAAAATGTCTAAAAAGTGAAATAAAACTATTAGGAAATGTATTTTTACATATTTTTAAAACTACATCTTAATTAAAATTTCACGCTGAATCGAACGCACTTTACCGCATGTCGTTAGCTCACCTGTGAGTTGAGTTACAGTACTTATGTGATAATATCAATGTGGAAAAAGGTCGGTCGAGGGCAAGGTCGACCAAAAATTTGTGAGTGGTTGTCTCATCAAAACCATGAAAAATCGAAAATTTTCAAAATGTAGTTTTTTCGTTTTTCAAAACTTCTTCTTGACTGAAATTTCATGCTGAATCCAAAACAGTTCACCATATTTTGCCAGCTTCTCTGTGAGTTGAGTTACAGTAGTCAAATTGTCTAAAAAGTGAAAAAAATTGTTAAGAAATGTATTTTTACACATTTTCAAAACTACTCTTTGACTGAAATTTTATGCTGAATCCAAAACAGGTTACCATGATTTGCCAGCTTCCCTGTGAGTTGAGTTACAGTAGTCAAATTGTCTAAAAAGTGGAAAAAAATCGTTGAGAAATGTATTTTTACAGAGTTTCAAAACTACATCTCAAATAAAATTTCAAGCTGATTCCAAAACACTCAACTTCATGTCGCTAGCTCATCTGTGAGTTGAGTTACAGTAGTCAAAATGTCTAAAAAGTGAAAAAAAACTATTAGGAAATGTATTTTTACATATTTTTAAAACTACATCTTAATTAAAATTTCACGCTGAATCGAACGCACTTTACCGCATGTCGTTAGCTCACCTGTGAGTTGAGTTACAGTACTTATGTGATAATATCAATGTGGAAAAAGGTCGGTCGAGGGCAAGGTCGACCAAAAATTTGTGAGTGGTTGTCTCATCAAAACCATGAAAAATCGAAAATTTTCAAAATGTAGTTTTTTCGTTTTTCAAAACTTCTTCTTGACTGAAATTTCATGCTGAATCCAAAACAGGTCACCATATTTTGCCAGCTTTTCTGTGAGTTGAGTTACAGTAGTCAAATTGTCTAAAAAGTGAAAAAAATTGTTAAGAAATGTATTTTTACATATTTTCAAAACTACTCTTTGACTGAAATTTCATGCTGAATCCAAAACAGGTTACCATGATCTGCCAGCTTCCCTGTGAGTTGAGTTACAGTAGTCAAATTGTCTAAAAAATGGAGAAAAATCGTTGAGAAATGTATTTTTACAGAGTTTTAAAACTACATCTCAATTAAAATTACAAGCTGATTCCAAAACACTCAACTTCATGTCGCTAGCTCATCTGTGAGTTGAGTTACAGTAGTCAAAATGTCTAAAAAGTGAAATAAAACTATTAGGAAATGTATTTTTACATATTTTTAAAACTACATCTTAATTAAAATTTCACGCTGAATCGAACGCACTTTACCGCATGTCGTTAGCTCACCTGTGAGTTGAGTTACAGTACTTATGTGATAATATCAATGTGGAAAAAGGTCGGTCGAGGGCAAGGTCGACCAAAAATTTGTGAGTGGTTGTCTCATCAAAACCATGAAAAATCGAAAATTTTCAAAATGTAGTTTTTTCGTTTTTCAAAACTTCTTCTTGACTGAAATTTCATGCTGAATCCAAAACAGTTCACCATATTTTGCCAGCTTCTCTGTGAGTTGAGTTACAGTAGTCAAATTGTCTAAAAAGTGAAAAAAATTTTCAAAATGTAGTTTTTTCGTTTTTCAAAACTTCTTCTTGACTGAAATTTCATGCTGAATCCAAAACAGGTTCACCATATTTTGCCAGCTTCTCTGTGAGTTGAGTTACAGTAGTCAAATTGTCTAAAAAGTGAAAAAAATTGTTAAGAAATGTATTTTTACATATTTTCAAAACTACTCTTTGACTGAAATTTCATGCTGAATCCAAAACAGGTTACCATGATCTGCCAGCTTCCCTGTGAGTTGAGTTACAGTAGTCAAATTGTCTAAAAAATGGAGAAAAATCGTTGAGAAATGTATTTTTACAGAGTTTTAAAACTACATCTCAATTAAAATTACAAGCTGATTCCAAAACACTCAACTTCATGTCGCTAGCTCATCTGTGAGTTGAGTTACAGTAGTCAAAATGTCTAAAAAGTGTAATAAAACTATTAGGAAATGTATTTTTACATATTTTTAAAACTACATCTTAATTAAAATTTCACGCTGAATCGAACGCACTTTACCGCATGTCGTTAGCTCACCTGTGAGTTGAGTTACAGTACTTATGTGATGATATCAATGTGGAAAAAGGTCGGTCGAGGGCAAGGTCGACCAAAAATTTGTGAGTGGTTGTCTCATCAAAACCATGAAAAATCGAAAATTTTCAAAATGTAGTTTTCTCGTTTTTCAAAACTTCTTCTTGACTGAAATTTCATGCTGAATCCAAAACAGGTCACCATATTTTGCCAGCTTTTCTGTGAGTTGAGTTACAGTAGTCAAATTGTCTAAAAAGTGAAAAAAATTGTTAAGAAATGTGTTTTTACATATTTTCAAAACTAGTCTTTGACTGAAATTTCATGCTGAATCCAAAACAGGTTACCATGATCTGCCAGCTTCCCTGTGAGTTGAGTTACAGTAGTCAAATTGTCTAAAAAATGGAGAAAAATCGTTGAGAAATGTATTTTTACAGAGTTTTGAAACTACATCTCAATTAAAATTACAAGCTGATTCCAAAACACTCAACTTCATGTCGCTAGCTCATCTGTGAGTTGAGTTACAGTAGTCAAAATGTCTAAAAAGTGTAATAAAACTATTAGGAAATGTATTTTTACATATTTTTAAAACTACATCTTAATTAAATTTTCACGCTGAATCGAACGCACTTTACCGCATGTCGTTAGCTCACCTGTGAGTTGAGTTACAGTACTTATGTGATAATATCAATGTGGAAAAAGGTCGGTCGAGGGCAAGGTCGACCAAAAATTTGTGAGTGGTTGTCTCATCAAAACCATGAAAAATCGAAAATTTTCAAAATGTAGTTTTTTCGTTTTTCAAAACTTCTTCTTGACTGAAATTTCATGCTGAATCCAAAACAGGTCACCATATTTTGCCAGCTTTTCTGTGAGTTGAGTTACAGTAGTCAAATTGTCTAAAAAGTGAAAAAAATTGTTAAGAAATGTATTTTTACATATTTTCAAAACTACTCTTTGACTGAAATTTCATGCTGAATCCAAAACAGGTTACCATGATCTGCCAGCTTCCCTGTGAGTTGAGTTACAGTAGTCAAATTGTCTAAAAAATGGAGAAAAATCGTTGAGAAATGTATTTTTACAGAGTTTTAAAACTACATCTCAATTAAAATTACAAGCTGATTCCAAAACACTCAACTTCATGTCGCTAGCTCATCTGTGAGTTGAGTTACAGTAGTCAAAATGTCTAAAAAGTGAAATAAAACTATTAGGAAATGTATTTTTACATATTTTTAAAACTACATCTTAATTAAAATTTCACGCTGAATCGAACGCACTTTACCGCATGTCGTTAGCTCACCTGTGAGTTGAGTTACAGTACTTATGTGATAATATCAATGTGGAAAAAGGTCGGTCGAGGGCAAGGTCGACCAAAAATTTGTGAGTGGTTGTCTCATCAAAACCATGAAAAATCGAAAATTTTCAAAATGTAGTTTTTTCGTTTTTCAAAACTTCTTCTTGACTGAAATTTCATGCTGAATCCAAAACAGTTCACCATATTTTGCCAGCTTCTCTGTGAGTTGAGTTACAGTAGTCAAATTGTCTAAAAAGTGAAAAAAATTGTTAAGAAATGTATTTTTACACATTTTCAAAACTACTCTTTGACTGAAATTTTATGCTGAATCCAAAACAGGTTACCATGATTTGCCAGCTTCCCTGTGAGTTGAGTTACAGTAGTCAAATTGTCTAAAAAGTGGAAAAAAAATCGTTGAGAAATGTATTTTTACAGAGTTTCAAAACTACATCTCAAATAAAATTTCAAGCTGATTCCAAAACACTCAACTTCATGTCGCTAGCTCATCTGTGAGTTGAGTTACAGTAGTCAAAATGTCTAAAAAGTGTAATAAAACTATTAGGAAATGTATTTTTACATATTTTTAAAACTACATCTTAATTAAAATTTCACGCTGAATCGAACGCACTTTACCGCATGTCGTTAGCTCACCTGTGAGTTGAGTTACAGTACTTATGTGATAATATCAATGTGGAAAAAGGTCGGTCGAGGGCAAGGTCGACCAAAAATTTATGAGTGGTTGTCTCATCAAAACCATGAAAAATCGAAAATTTTCAAAATGTAGTTTTTTCGTTTTTCAAAACTTCTTCTTGACTGAAATTTCATGCTGAATCCAAAACAGGTCACCATATTTTGCCAGCTTTTCTGTGAGTTGAGTTACAGTAGTCAAATTGTCTAAAAAGTGAAAAAAATTGTTAAGAAATGTATTTTTACATATTTTCAAAACTACTCTTTGACTGAAATTTCATGCTGAATCCAAAACAGGTTACCATGATCTGCCAGCTTCCCTGTGAGTTGAGTTACAGTAGTCAAATTGTCTAAAAAATGGAGAAAAATCGTTGAGAAATGTATTTTTACAGAGTTTTAAAACTACATCTCAATTAAAATTACAAGCTGATTCCAAAACACTCAACTTCATGTCGCTAGCTCATCTGTGAGTTGAGTTACAGTAGTCAAAATGTCTAAAAAGTGTAATAAAACTATTAGGAAATGTATTTTTACATATTTTTAAAACTACATCTTAATTAAAATTTCACGCTGAATCGAACGCACTTTACCGCATGTCGTTAGCTCACCTGTGAGTTGAGTTACAGTACTTATGTGATAATATCAATGTGGAAAAAGGTCGGTCGAGGGCAAGGTCGACCAAAAATTTGTGAGTGGTTGTCTCATCAAAACCATGAAAAATCGAAAATTTTCAAAATGTAGTTTTTTCGTTTTTCAAAACTTCTTCTTGACTGAAATTTCATGCTGAATCCAAAACAGTTCACCATATTTTGCCAGCTTCTCTGTGAGTTGAGTTACAGTAGTCAAATTGTCTAAAAAGTGAAAAAAATTGTTAAGAAATGTATTTTTACACATTTTCAAAACTACTCTTTGACTGAAATTTTATGCTGAATCCAAAACAGGTTACCATGATTTGCCAGCTTCCCTGTGAGTTGAGTTACAGTAGTCAAATTGTCTAAAAAGTGGAAAAAAATCGTTGAGAAATGTATTTTTACAGAGTTTCAAAACTACATCTCAAATAAAATTTCAAGCTGATTCCAAAACACTCAACTTCATGTCGCTAGCTCATCTGTGAGTTGAGTTACAGTAGTCAAAATGTCTAAAAAGTGTAATAAAACTATTAGGAAATGTATTTTTACATATTTTTAAAACTACATCTTAATTAAAATTTCACGCTGAATCGAACGCACTTTACCGCATGTCGTTAGCTCACCTGTGAGTTGAGTTACAGTACTTATGTGATAATATCAATGTGGAAAAAGGTCGGTCGAGGGCAAGGTCGACCAAAAATTTATGAGTGGTTGTCTCATCAAAACCATGAAAAATCGAAAATTTTCAAAATGTAGTTTTTTCGTTTTTCAAAACTTCTTCTTGACTGAAATTTCATGCTGAATCCAAAACAGGTCACCATATTTTGCCAGCTTTTCTGTGAGTTGAGTTACAGTAGTCAAATTGTCTAAAAAGTGAAAAAAATTGTTAAGAAATGTATTTTTACATATTTTCAAAACTACTCTTTGACTGAAATTTCATGCTGAATCCAAAACAGGTTACCATGATCTGCCAGCTTCCCTGTGAGTTGAGTTACAGTAGTCAAATTGTCTAAAAAATGGAGAAAAATCGTTGAGAAATGTATTTTTACAGAGTTTTAAAACTACATCTCAATTAAAATTACAAGCTGATTCCAAAACACTCAACTTCATGTCGCTAGCTCATCTGTGAGTTGAGTTACAGTAGTCAAAATGTCTAAAAAGTGTAATAAAACTATTAGGAAATGTATTTTTACATATTTTTAAAACTACATCTTAATTAAAATTTCACGCTGAATCGAACGCACTTTACCGCATGTCGTTAGCTCACCTGTGAGTTGAGTTACAGTACTTATGTGATAATATCAATGTGGAAAAAGGTCGGTCGAGGGCAAGGTCGACCAAAAATTTGTGAGTGGTTGTCTCATCAAAACCATGAAAAATCGAAAATTTTCAAAATGTAGTTTTTTCGTTTTTCAAAACTTCTTCTTGACTGAAATTTCATGCTGAATCCAAAACAGAACACCATATTTTGCCAGCTTTTCTGTGAGTTGAGTTACAGTAGTCAAATTGTCTAAAAAGTGAAAAAAATTGTTAAGAAATGTATTTTTACAGATTTTCAAAACTACTCTTTGACTGAAATTTTATGCTGAATCCAAAACAGGTTACCATGATTTGCCAGCTTCCCTGTGAGTTGAGTTACAGTAGTCAAATTGTCTAAAAAGTGGAAAAAAATCGTTGAGAAATGTATTTCTACAGAGTTTCAAAACTACATCTCAAAAAAAATTTCAAGCTGATTCCAAAACACTCAACTTCATGTCGCTAGCTCATCTGTGAGTTGAGTTACAGTAGTAAAAATGTCTAAAAAGTGTAATAAAACTATTAGGAAATGTATTTTTACATATTTTTAAAACTACATCTTAATTAAAATTTCACGCTGAATCGAACGCACTTTACCGCATGTCGTTAGCTCACCTGTGAGTTGAGTTACAGTACTTATGTGATAATATCAATGTGGAAAAAGGTCGGTCGAGGGCAAGGTCGACCAAAAATTTATGAGTGGTTGTCTCATCAAAACCATGAAAAATCGAAAATTTTCAAAATGTAGTTTTCTCGTTTTTCAAAACTTCTTCTTGACTGAAATTTCATGCTGAATCCAAAACAGGTTACCATGATTTGCCAGCTTCCCTGTGAGTTGAGTTACAGTAGTCAAATTGTCTAAAAAGTGGAAAAAAATCGTTGAGAAATGTATTTTTACAGAGTTTCAAAACTACTCTTTGACTGAAATTTCATGCTGAATCCAAAACAGTTCACCATATTTTGCCAGCTTCTCTGTGAGTTGAGTTACAGTAGTCAAATTGTCTAAAAAGTGAAAAAAATTGTTAAGAAATGTATTTTTACACATTTTCAAAACTACTCTTTGACTGAAATTTTATGCTGAATCCAAAACAGGTTACCATGATTTGCCAGCTTCCCTGTGAGTTGAGTTACAGTAGTCAAATTGTCTAAAAAGTGGAAAAAAAATCGTTGAGAAATGTATTTTTACAGAGTTTCAAAACTACATCTCAAATAAAATTTCAAGCTGATTCCAAAACACTCAACTTCATGTCGCTAGCTCATCTGTGAGTTGAGTTACAGTAGTCAAAATGTCTAAAAAGTGTAATAAAACTATTAGGAAATGTATTTTTACATATTTTTAAAACTACATCTTAATTAAAATTTCACGCTGAATCGAACGCACTTTACCGCATGTCGTTAGCTCACCTGTGAGTTGAGTTACAGTACTTATGTGATAATATCAATGTGGAAAAAGATCGGTCGAGGGCAAGGTCGACCAAAAATTTATGAGTGGTTGTCTCATCAAAACCATGAAAAATCGAAAATTTTCAAAATGTAGTTTTTTCGTTTTTCAAAACTTCTTCTTGACTGAAATTTCATGCTGAATCCAAAACAGGTCACCATATTTTGCCAGCTTTTCTGTGAGTTGAGTTACAGTAGTCAAATTGTCTAAAAAGTGAAAAAAATTGTTAAGAAATGTATTTTTACATATTTTCAAAACTACTCTTTGACTGAAATTTCATGCTGAATCCAAAACAGGTTACCATGATCTGCCAGCTTCCCTGTGAGTTGAGTTACAGTAGTCAAATTGTCTAAAAAATGGAGAAAAATCGTTGAGAAATGTATTTTTACAGAGTTTTAAAACTACATCTCAATTAAAATTACAAGCTGATTCCAAAACACTCAACTTCATGTCGCTAGCTCATCTGTGAGTTGAGTTACAGTAGTCAAAATGTCTAAAAAGTGTAATAAAACTATTAGGAAATGTATTTTTACATATTTTCAAAACTACATCTTAATTAAAATTTCACGCTGAATCGAACGCACTTTACCGCATGTCGTTAGCTCACCTGTGAGTTGAGTTACAGTACTTATGTGATAATATCAATGTGGAAAAAGGTCGGTCGAGGGCAAGGTCGACCAAAAATTTATGAGTGGTTGTCTCATCAAAACCATGAAAAATCGAAAATTTTCAAAATGTAGTTTTCTCGTTTTTCAAAACTTCTTCTTGACTGAAATTTCATGCTGAATCCAAAATAGGTTACCATGATTTGCCAGCTTCCCTGTGAGTTGAGTTACAGTAGTCAAATTGTCTAAAAAGTGGAAAAAAATCGTTGAGAAATGTATTTTTACAGAGTTTCAAAACTACTCTTTGACTGAAATTTCATGCTGAATCCAAAACAGTTCACCATATTTTGCCAGCTTCTCTGTGAGTTGAGTTACAGTAGTCAAATTGTCTAAAAAGTGAAAAAAATTGTTAAGAAATGTATTTTTACACATTTTCAAAACTACTCTTTGACTGAAATTTTATGCTGAATCCAAAACAGGTTACCATGATTTGCCAGCTTCCCTGTGAGTTGAGTTACAGTAGTCAAATTGTCTAAAAAGTGGAAAAAAAATCGTTGAGAAATGTATTTTTACAGAGTTTCAAAACTACATCTCAAATAAAATTTCAAGCTGATTCCAAAACACTCAACTTCATGTCGCTAGCTCATCTGTGAGTTGAGTTACAGTAGTCAAAATGTCTAAAAAGTGTAATAAAACTATTAGGAAATGTATTTTTACATATTTTTAAAACTACATCTTAATTAAAATTTCACGCTGAATCGAACGCACTTTACCGCATGTCGTTAGCTCACCTGTGAGTTGAGTTACAGTACTTATGTGATAATATCAATGTGGAAAAAGATCGGTCGAGGGCAAGGTCGACCAAAAATTTATGAGTGGTTGTCTCATCAAAACCATGAAAAATCGAAAATTTTCAAAATGTAGTTTTTTCGTTTTTCAAAACTTCTTCTTGACTGAAATTTCATGCTGAATCCAAAACAGGTCACCATATTTTGCCAGCTTTTCTGTGAGTTGAGTTACAGTAGTCAAATTGTCTAAAAAGTGAAAAAAATTGTTAAGAAATGTATTTTTACATATTTTCAAAACTACTCTTTGACTGAAATTTCATGCTGAATCCAAAACAGGTTACCATGATCTGCCAGCTTCCCTGTGAGTTGAGTTACAGTAGTCAAATTGTCTAAAAAATGGAGAAAAATCGTTGAGAAATGTATTTTTACAGAGTTTTAAAACTACATCTCAATTAAAATTACAAGCTGATTCCAAAACACTCAACTTCATGTCGCTAGCTCATCTGTGAGTTGAGTTACAGTAGTCAAAATGTCTAAAAAGTGTAATAAAACTATTAGGAAATGTATTTTTACATATTTTTAAAACTACATCTTAATTAAATTTTCACGCTGAATCGAACGCACTTTACCGCATGTCGTTAGCTCACCTGTGAGTTGAGTTACAGTACTTATGTGATAATATCAATGTGGAAAAAGGTCGGTCGAGGGCAAGGTCGACCAAAAATTTGTGAGTGGTTGTCTCATCAAAACCATGAAAAATCGAAAATTTTCAAAATGTAGTTTTTTCGTTTTTCAAAACTTCTTCTTGACTGAAATTTCATGCTGAATCCAAAACAGAACACCATATTTTGCCAGCTTTTCTGTGAGTTGAGTTACAGTAGTCAAATTGTCTAAAAAGTGAAAAAAATTGTTAAGAAATGTATTTTTACAGATTTTCAAAACTACTCTTTGACTGAAATTTTATGCTGAATCCAAAACAGGTTACCATGATTTGCCAGCTTCCCTGTGAGTTGAGTTACAGTAGTCAAATTGTCTAAAAAGTGGAAAAAAATCGTTGAGAAATGTATTTCTACAGAGTTTCAAAACTACATCTCAAATAAAATTTCAAGCTGATTCCAAAACACTCAACTTCATGTCGCTAGCTCATCTGTGAGTTGAGTTACAGTAGTAAAAATGTCTAAAAAGTGTAATAAAACTATTAGGAAATGTATTTTTACATATTTTTAAAACTACATCTTAATTAAAATTTCACGCTGAATCGAACGCACTTTACCGCATGTCGTTAGCTCACCTGTGAGTTGAGTTACAGTACTTATGTGATAATATCAATGTGGAAAAAGGTCGGTCGAGGGCAAGGTCGACCAAAAATTTATGAGTGGTTGTCTCATCAAAACCATGAAAAATCGAAAATTTTCAAAATGTAGTTTTCTCGTTTTTCAAAACTTCTTCTTGACTGAAATTTCATGCTGAATCCAAAACAGGTTACCATGATTTGCCAGCTTCCCTGTGAGTTGAGTTACAGTAGTCAAATTGTCTAAAAAGTGGAAAAAAATCGTTGAGAAATGTATTTTTACAGAGTTTCAAAACTACTCTTTGACTGAAATTTCATGCTGAATCCAAAACAGTTCACCATATTTTGCCAGCTTCTCTGTGAGTTGAGTTACAGTAGTCAAATTGTCTAAAAAGTGAAAAAAATTGTTAAGAAATGTATTTTTACACATTTTCAAAACTACTCTTTGACTGAAATTTTATGCTGAATCCAAAACAGGTTACCATGATTTGCCAGCTTCCCTGTGAGTTGAGTTACAGTAGTCAAATTGTCTAAAAAGTGGAAAAAAAATCGTTGAGAAATGTATTTTTACAGAGTTTCAAAACTACATCTCAAATAAAATTTCAAGCTGATTCCAAAACACTCAACTTCATGTCGCTAGCTCATCTGTGAGTTGAGTTACAGTAGTCAAAATGTCTAAAAAGTGAAATAAAACTATTAGGAAATGTATTTTTACATATTTTTAAAACTACATCTTAATTAAAATTTCACGCTGAATCGAACGCACTTTACCGCATGTCGTTAGCTCACCTGTGAGTTGAGTTACAGTACTTATGTGATAATATCAATGTGGAAAAAGATCGGTCGAGGGCAAGGTCGACCAAAAATTTATGAGTGGTTGTCTCATCAAAACCATGAAAAATCGAAAATTTTCAAAATGTAGTTTTTTCGTTTTTCAAAACTTCTTCTTGACTGAAATTTCATGCTGAATCCAAAACAGGTCACCATATTTTGCCAGCTTTTCTGTGAGTTGAGTTACAGTAGTCAAATTGTCTAAAAAGTGAAAAAAATTGTTAAGAAATGTATTTTTACATATTTTCAAAACTACTCTTTGACTGAAATTTCATGCTGAATCCAAAACAGGTTACCATGATCTGCCAGCTTCCCTGTGAGTTGAGTTACAGTAGTCAAATTGTCTAAAAAATGGAGAAAAATCGTTGAGAAATGTATTTTTACAGAGTTTTAAAACTACATCTCAATTAAAATTACAAGCTGATTCCAAAACACTCAACTTCATGTCGCTAGCTCATCTGTGAGTTGAGTTACAGTAGTCAAAATGTCTAAAAAGTGTAATAAAACTATTAGGAAATGTATTTTTACATATTTTTAAAACTACATCTTAATTAAATTTTCACGCTGAATCGAACGCACTTTACCGCATGTCGTTAGCTCACCTGTGAGTTGAGTTACAGTACTTATGTGATAATATCAATGTGGAAAAAGGTCGGTCGAGGGCAAGGTCGACCAAAAATTTGTGAGTGGTTGTCTCATCAAAACCATGAAAAATCGAAAATTTTCAAAATGTAGTTTTTTCGTTTTTCAAAACTTCTTCTTGACTGAAATTTCATGCTGAATCCAAAACAGAACACCATATTTTGCCAGCTTTTCTGTGAGTTGAGTTACAGTAGTCAAATTGTCTAAAAAGTGAAAAAAATTGTTAAGAAATGTATTTTTACAGATTTTCAAAACTACTCTTTGACTGAAATTTTATGCTGAATCCAAAACAGGTTACCATGATTTGCCAGCTTCCCTGTGAGTTGAGTTACAGTAGTCAAATTGTCTAAAAAGTGGAAAAAAATCGTTGAGAAATGTATTTCTACAGAGTTTCAAAACTACATCTCAAATAAAATTTCAAGCTGATTCCAAAACACTCAACTTCATGTCGCTAGCTCATCTGTGAGTTGAGTTACAGTAGTAAAAATGTCTAAAAAGTGTAATAAAACTATTAGGAAATGTATTTTTACATATTTTTAAAACTACATCTTAATTAAAATTTCACGCTGAATCGAACGCACTTTACCGCATGTCGTTAGCTCACCTGTGAGTTGAGTTACAGTACTTATGTGATAATATCAATGTGGAAAAAGGTCGGTCGAGGGCAAGGTCGACCAAAAATTTATGAGTGGTTGTCTCATCAAAACCATGAAAAATCGAAAATTTTCAAAATGTAGTTTTCTCGTTTTTCAAAACTTCTTCTTGACTGAAATTTCATGCTGAATCCAAAACAGGTTACCATGATTTGCCAGCTTCCCTGTGAGTTGAGTTACAGTAGTCAAATTGTCTAAAAAGTGGAAAAAAATCGTTGAGAAATGTATTTTTACAGAGTTTCAAAACTACTCTTTGACTGAAATTTCATGCTGAATCCAAAACAGTTCACCATATTTTGCCAGCTTCTCTGTGAGTTGAGTTACAGTAGTCAAATTGTCTAAAAAGTGAAAAAAATTGTTAAGAAATGTATTTTTACACATTTTCAAAACTACTCTTTGACTGAAATTTTATGCTGAATCCAAAACAGGTTACCATGATTTGCCAGCTTCCCTGTGAGTTGAGTTACAGTAGTCAAATTGTCTAAAAAGTGGAAAAAAAATCGTTGAGAAATGTATTTTTACAGAGTTTCAAAACTACATCTCAAATAAAATTTCAAGCTGATTCCAAAACACTCAACTTCATGTCGCTAGCTCATCTGTGAGTTGAGTTACAGTAGTCAAAATGTCTAAAAAGTGTAATAAAACTATTAGGAAATGTATTTTTACATATTTTTAAAACTACATCTTAATTAAAATTTCACGCTGAATCGAACGCACTTTACCGCATGTCGTTAGCTCACCTGTGAGTTGAGTTACAGTACTTATGTGATAATATCAATGTGGAAAAAGATCGGTCGAGGGCAAGGTCGACCAAAAATTTATGAGTGGTTGTCTCATCAAAACCATGAAAAATCGAAAATTTTCAAAATGTAGTTTTTTCGTTTTTCAAAACTTCTTCTTGACTGAAATTTCATGCTGAATCCAAAACAGGTCACCATATTTTGCCAGCTTTTCTGTGAGTTGAGTTACAGTAGTCAAATTGTCTAAAAAGTGAAAAAAATTGTTAAGAAATGTATTTTTACATATTTTCAAAACTACTCTTTGACTGAAATTTCATGCTGAATCCAAAACAGGTTACCATGATCTGCCAGCTTCCCTGTGAGTTGAGTTACAGTAGTCAAATTGTCTAAAAAATGGAGAAAAATCGTTGAGAAATGTATTTTTACAGAGTTTTAAAACTACATCTCAATTAAAATTACAAGCTGATTCCAAAACACTCAACTTCATGTCGCTAGCTCATCTGTGAGTTGAGTTACAGTAGTCAAAATGTCTAAAAAGTGTAATAAAACTATTAGGAAATGTATTTTTACATATTTTCAAAACTACATCTTAATTAAAATTTCACGCTGAATCGAACGCACTTTACCGCATGTCGTTAGCTCACCTGTGAGTTGAGTTACAGTACTTATGTGATAATATCAATGTGGAAAAAGGTCGGTCGAGGGCAAGGTCGACCAAAAATTTATGAGTGGTTGTCTCATCAAAACCATGAAAAATCGAAAATTTTCAAAATGTAGTTTTCTCGTTTTTCAAAACTTCTTCTTGACTGAAATTTCATGCTGAATCCAAAATAGGTTACCATGATTTGCCAGCTTCCCTGTGAGTTGAGTTACAGTAGTCAAATTGTCTAAAAAGTGGAAAAAAATCGTTGAGAAATGTATTTTTACAGAGTTTCAAAACTACTCTTTGACTGAAATTTCATGCTGAATCCAAAACAGTTCACCATATTTTGCCAGCTTCTCTGTGAGTTGAGTTACAGTAGTCAAATTGTCTAAAAAGTGAAAAAAATTGTTAAGAAATGTATTTTTACACATTTTCAAAACTACTCTTTGACTGAAATTTTATGCTGAATCCAAAACAGGTTACCATGATTTGCCAGCTTCCCTGTGAGTTGAGTTACAGTAGTCAAATTGTCTAAAAAGTGGAAAAAAAATCGTTGAGAAATGTATTTTTACAGAGTTTCAAAACTACATCTCAAATAAAATTTCAAGCTGATTCCAAAACACTCAACTTCATGTCGCTAGCTCATCTGTGAGTTGAGTTACAGTAGTCAAAATGTCTAAAAAGTGTAATAAAACTATTAGGAAATGTATTTTTACATATTTTTAAAACTACATCTTAATTAAAATTTCACGCTGAATCGAACGCACTTTACCGCATGTCGTTAGCTCACCTGTGAGTTGAGTTACAGTACTTATGTGATAATATCAATGTGGAAAAAGATCGGTCGAGGGCAAGGTCGACCAAAAATTTATGAGTGGTTGTCTCATCAAAACCATGAAAAATCGAAAATTTTCAAAATGTAGTTTTTTCGTTTTTCAAAACTTCTTCTTGACTGAAATTTCATGCTGAATCCAAAACAGGTCACCATATTTTGCCAGCTTTTCTGTGAGTTGAGTTACAGTAGTCAAATTGTCTAAAAAGTGAAAAAAATTGTTAAGAAATGTATTTTTACATATTTTCAAAACTACTCTTTGAAATTTCATGCTAAATCCAAAACAGGTTATGATCTGCCAGCTCAGTTGAGTTACAGTAGTCAATGTCTAAAAAATGGAGAAAAATCAAAAATGTATTTTTACAGGTTTTAAAACTACATCTCAATTAAAATTACAGCTGATTCCAAAACACTCAACTTCATGTCGCTAGCTCATCTGTGAGTTGAGTTACAGTAGTCAAAATGTCTGTGAAAACTATTAGGAAATGTATTTTTACAGTTTTAAAACTACATCTTAATTAAATTGTGAATCGAACTAACCGCATGTCGTTAGCTCACCTGTGAGTTGAGTTACAGTACTTATGTGAATGTGGAAAAAGGTCGGTCGAGGGCAAGGTCGACCAAAAAGTGAAATGTATTTTTAAAACTTCAGAGTTTCATGCTGAATCCAAAACAGGTACCATATTTTGCCATCTGTCAGTAGTCAAATTGTCTAAAATTAGAATTGTATTTTTACATTTTCAAAACTACTCTGATTCTGAATCCAAAACAGGTTACCATGATCACTCAGTTGAGTTACAGTAGTCAAATTGTCTATGTCGCAGAGTTTTAAAACTACATCTCAATTAAAATCTGATTCCAAAACACTCAACTTCATGTCGCTAGCTCATCTGTGAGTTGAGTTACAGTAGTCAAAATGTCTAAAAAGTGTAATAAAACTATTAGGAAATGTATTTTTACATATTTTTAAAACTACATCTTAATTAAATTTTCACGCTGAATCGAACGCACTTTACCGCATGTCGTTAGCTCACCTGTGAGTTGAGTTACAGTACTTATGTGATAATATCAATGTGGAAAAAGGTCGGTCGAGGGCAAGGTCGACCAAAAATTTGTGAGTGGTTGTCTCATCAAAACCATGAAAAATCGAAAATTTTCAAAATGTAGTTTTTTCGTTTTTCAAAACTTCTTCTTGACTGAAATTTCATGCTGAATCCAAAACAGAACACCATATTTTGCCAGCTTTTCTGTGAGTTGAGTTACAGTAGTCAAATTGTCTAAAAAGTGAAAAAAATTGTTAAGAAATGTATTTTTACAGATTTTCAAAACTACTCTTTGACTGAAATTTTATGCTGAATCCAAAACAGGTTACCATGATTTGCCAGCTTCCCTGTGAGTTGAGTTACAGTAGTCAAATTGTCTAAAAAGTGGAAAAAAATCGTTGAGAAATGTATTTCTACAGAGTTTCAAAACTACATCTCAAATAAAATTTCAAGCTGATTCCAAAACACTCAACTTCATGTCGCTAGCTCATCTGTGAGTTGAGTTACAGTAGTAAAAATGTCTAAAAAGTGTAATAAAACTATTAGGAAATGTATTTTTACATATTTTTAAAACTACATCTTAATTAAAATTTCACGCTGAATCGAACGCACTTTACCGCATGTCGTTAGCTCACCTGTGAGTTGAGTTACAGTACTTATGTGATAATATCAATGTGGAAAAAGGTCGGTCGAGGGCAAGGTCGACCAAAAATTTATGAGTGGTTGTCTCATCAAAACCATGAAAAATCGAAAATTTTCAAAATGTAGTTTTCTCGTTTTTCAAAACTTCTTCTTGACTGAAATTTCATGCTGAATCCAAAACAGGTTACCATATTTGCCAGCTTCCCTGTGAGTTGAGTTACAGTAGTCAAATTGTCTAAAAAGTGGAAAAAAATCGTTGAGAAATGTATTTTTACAGAGTTTCAAAACTACTCTTTGACTGAAATTTCATGCTGAATCCAAAACAGTTCACCATATTTTGCCAGCTTCTCTGTGAGTTGAGTTACAGTAGTCAAATTGTCTAAAAAGTGAAAAAAATTGTTAAGAAATGTATTTTTACACATTTTCAAAACTACTCTTTGACTGAAATTTTATGCTGAATCCAAAACAGGTTACCATGATTTGCCAGCTTCCCTGTGAGTTGAGTTACAGTAGTCAAATTGTCTAAAAAGTGGAAAAAAAATCGTTGAGAAATGTATTTTTACAGAGTTTCAAAACTACATCTCAAATAAAATTTCAAGCTGATTCCAAAACACTCAACTTCATGTCGCTAGCTCATCTGTGAGTTGAGTTACAGTAGTCAAAATGTCTAAAAAGTGAAATAAAACTATTAGGAAATGTATTTTTACATATTTTTAAAACTACATCTTAATTAAAATTTCACGCTGAATCGAACGCACTTTACCGCATGTCGTTAGCTCACCTGTGAGTTGAGTTACAGTACTTATGTGATAATATCAATGTGGAAAAAGATCGGTCGAGGGCAAGGTCGACCAAAAATTTATGAGTGGTTGTCTCATCAAAACCATGAAAAATCGAAAATTTTCAAAATGTAGTTTTTTCGTTTTTCAAAACTTCTTCTTGACTGAAATTTCATGCTGAATCCAAAACAGGTCACCATATTTTGCCAGCTTTTCTGTGAGTTGAGTTACAGTAGTCAAATTGTCTAAAAAGTGAAAAAAATTGTTAAGAAATGTATTTTTACATATTTTCAAAACTACTCTTTGACTGAAATTTCATGCTGAATCCAAAACAGGTTACCATGATCTGCCAGCTTCCCTGTGAGTTGAGTTACAGTAGTCAAAAATTGTCTAAAAAATGGAGAAAAATCGTTGAGAAATGTATTTTTACAGAGTTTTAAAACTACATCTCAATTAAAATTACAAGCTGATTCCAAAACACTCAACTTCATGTCGCTAGCTCATCTGTGAGTTGAGTTACAGTAGTCAAAATGTCTAAAAAGTGTAATAAAACTATTAGGAAATGTATTTTTACATATTTTTAAAACTACATCTTAATTAAATTTTCACGCTGAATCGAACGCACTTTACCGCATGTCGTTAGCTCACCTGTGAGTTGAGTTACAGTACTTATGTGATAATATCAATGTGGAAAAAGGTCGGTCGAGGGCAAGGTCGACCAAAAATTTGTGAGTGGTTGTCTCATCAAAACCATGAAAAATCGAAAATTTTCAAAATGTAGTTTTTTCGTTTTTCAAAACTTCTTCTTGACTGAAATTTCATGCTGAATCCAAAACAGAACACCATATTTTGCCAGCTTTTCTGTGAGTTGAGTTACAGTAGTCAAATTGTCTAAAAAGTGAAAAAAATTGTTAAGAAATGTATTTTTACAGATTTTCAAAACTACTCTTTGACTGAAATTTTATGCTGAATCCAAAACAGGTTACCATGATTTGCCAGCTTCCCTGTGAGTTGAGTTACAGTAGTCAAATTGTCTAAAAAGTGGAAAAAAATCGTTGAGAAATGTATTTCTACAGAGTTTCAAAACTACATCTCAAATAAAATTTCAAGCTGATTCCAAAACACTCAACTTCATGTCGCTAGCTCATCTGTGAGTTGAGTTACAGTAGTAAAAATGTCTAAAAAGTGTAATAAAACTATTAGGAAATGTATTTTTACATATTTTTAAAACTACATCTTAATTAAAATTTCACGCTGAATCGAACGCACTTTACCGCATGTCGTTAGCTCACCTGTGAGTTGAGTTACAGTACTTATGTGATAATATCAATGTGGAAAAAGGTCGGTCGAGGGCAAGGTCGACCAAAAATTTATGAGTGGTTGTCTCATCAAAACCATGAAAAATCGAAAATTTTCAAAATGTAGTTTTCTCGTTTTTCAAAACTTCTTCTTGACTGAAATTTCATGCTGAATCCAAAACAGGTTACCATGATTTGCCAGCTTCCCTGTGAGTTGAGTTACAGTAGTCAAATTGTCTAAAAAGTGGAAAAAAATCGTTGAGAAATGTATTTTTACAGAGTTTCAAAACTACTCTTTGACTGAAATTTCATGCTGAATCCAAAACAGTTCACCATATTTTGCCAGCTTCTCTGTGAGTTGAGTTACAGTAGTCAAATTGTCTAAAAAGTGAAAAAAATTGTTAAGAAATGTATTTTTACACATTTTCAAAACTACTCTTTGACTGAAATTTTATGCTGAATCCAAAACAGGTTACCATGATTTGCCAGCTTCCCTGTGAGTTGAGTTACAGTAGTCAAATTGTCTAAAAAGTGGAAAAAAAATCGTTGAGAAATGTATTTTTACAGAGTTTCAAAACTACATCTCAAATAAAATTTCAAGCTGATTCCAAAACACTCAACTTCATGTCGCTAGCTCATCTGTGAGTTGAGTTACAGTAGTCAAAATGTCTAAAAAGTGTAATAAAACTATTAGGAAATGTATTTTTACATATTTTTAAAACTACATCTTAATTAAAATTTCACGCTGAATCGAACGCACTTTACCGCATGTCGTTAGCTCACCTGTGAGTTGAGTTACAGTACTTATGTGATAATATCAATGTGGAAAAAGATCGGTCGAGGGCAAGGTCGACCAAAAATTTATGAGTGGTTGTCTCATCAAAACCATGAAAAATCGAAAATTTTCAAAATGTAGTTTTTTCGTTTTTCAAAACTTCTTCTTGACTGAAATTTCATGCTGAATCCAAAACAGGTCACCATATTTTGCCAGCTTTTCTGTGAGTTGAGTTACAGTAGTCAAATTGTCTAAAAAGTGAAAAAAATTGTTAAGAAATGTATTTTTACATATTTTCAAAACTACTCTTTGACTGAAATTTCATGCTGAATCCAAAACAGGTTACCATGATCTGCCAGCTTCCCTGTGAGTTGAGTTACAGTAGTCAAATTGTCTAAAAAATGGAGAAAAATCGTTGAGAAATGTATTTTTACAGAGTTTTAAAACTACATCTCAATTAAAATTACAAGCTGATTCCAAAACACTCAACTTCATGTCGCTAGCTCATCTGTGAGTTGAGTTACAGTAGTCAAAATGTCTAAAAAGTGTAATAAAACTATTAGGAAATGTATTTTTACATATTTTTAAAACTACATCTTAATTAAATTTTCACGCTGAATCGAACGCACTTTACCGCATGTCGTTAGCTCACCTGTGAGTTGAGTTACAGTACTTATGTGATAATATCAATGTGGAAAAAGGTCGGTCGAGGGCAAGGTCGACCAAAAATTTGTGAGTGGTTGTCTCATCAAAACCATGAAAAATCGAAAATTTTCAAAATGTAGTTTTTTCGTTTTTCAAAACTTCTTCTTGACTGAAATTTCATGCTGAATCCAAAACAGAACACCATATTTTGCCAGCTTTTCTGTGAGTTGAGTTACAGTAGTCAAATTGTCTAAAAAGTGAAAAAAATTGTTAAGAAATGTATTTTTACAGATTTTCAAAACTACTCTTTGACTGAAATTTTATGCTGAATCCAAAACAGGTTACCATGATTTGCCAGCTTCCCTGTGAGTTGAGTTACAGTAGTCAAATTGTCTAAAAAGTGGAAAAAAATCGTTGAGAAATGTATTTCTACAGAGTTTCAAAACTACATCTCAAATAAAATTTCAAGCTGATTCCAAAACACTCAACTTCATGTCGCTAGCTCATCTGTGAGTTGAGTTACAGTAGTAAAAATGTCTAAAAAGTGTAATAAAACTATTAGGAAATGTATTTTTACATATTTTTAAAACTACATCTTAATTAAAATTTCACGCTGAATCGAACGCACTTTA
Organism: Caenorhabditis parvicauda; assembly: GCA_963978915.1. Classification (NCBI taxonomy): domain Eukaryota; kingdom Metazoa; phylum Nematoda; class Chromadorea; order Rhabditida; family Rhabditidae; genus Caenorhabditis; species Caenorhabditis parvicauda. The sequence continues at coordinate 25,941 of CAXBUI010000428.1, read as the reverse complement.
CCGCATGTCGTTAGCTCACCTGTGAGTTGAGTTACAGTACTTATGTGATAATATCAATGTGGAAAAAGGTCGGTCGAGGGCAAGGTCGACCAAAAATTTATGAGTGGTTGTCTCATCAAAACCATGAAAAATCGAAAATTTTCAAAATGTAGTTTTCTCGTTTTTCAAAACTTCTTCTTGACTGAAATTTCATGCTGAATCCAAAACAGGTTACCATGATTTGCCAGCTTCCCTGTGAGTTGAGTTACAGTAGTCAAATTGTCTAAAAAGTGGAAAAAAATCGTTGAGAAATGTATTTTTACAGAGTTTCAAAACTACTCTTTGACTGAAATTTCATGCTGAATCCAAAACAGTTCACCATATTTTGCCAGCTTCTCTGTGAGTTGAGTTACAGTAGTCAAATTGTCTAAAAAGTGAAAAAAATTGTTAAGAAATGTATTTTTACACATTTTCAAAACTACTCTTTGACTGAAATTTCATGCTGAATCCAAAACAGGTTACCATGATTTGCCAGCTTCCCTGTGAGTTGAGTTACAGTAGTCAAATTGTCTAAAAAGTGAAAAAAATTGTTAAGAAATGTATTTTTACATATTTTCAAAACTACTCTTTGACTGAAATTTCATGCTGAATCCAAAACAGGTTACCATGATCTGCCAGCTTCCCTGTGAGTTGAGTTACAGTAGTCAAATTGTCTAAAAAATGGACAGAAATGTATTTTTACAAAACTACATCTCAAATAAAATTTCAAGCTGATTCCAAAACACTCAACTTCATGTCGCTAGCTCATCTGTGAGTTGAGTTACAGTAGTCAAAATGTCTAAAAAGTGTAATAAAACTATTAGGAAATGTATTTTTACATATTTTTAAAACTACATCTTAATTAAAATTTCACGCTGAATCGAACGCACTTTACCGCATGTCGTTAGCTCACCTGTGAGTTGAGTTACAGTACTTATGTGATAATATCAATGTGGAAAAAGGTCGGTCGAGGGCAAGGTCGACCAAAAATTTATGAGTGGTTGTCTCATCAAAACCATGAAAAATCGAAAATTTTCAAAATGTAGTTTTTTCGTTTTTCAAAACTTCTTCTTGACTGAAATTTCATGCTGAATCCAAAACAGGTCACCATATTTTGCCAGCTTTTCTGTGAGTTGAGTTACAGTAGTCAAATTGTCTAAAAAGTGAAAAAAATTGTTAAGAAATGTATTTTTACATATTTTCAAAACTACTCTTTGACTGAAATTTCATGCTGAATCCAAAACAGGTTACCATGATCTGCCAGCTTCCCTGTGAGTTGAGTTACAGTAGTCAAATTGTCTAAAAAATGGAGAAAAATCGTTGAGAAATGTATTTTTACAGAGTTTTAAAACTACATCTCAATTAAAATTACAAGCTGATTCCAAAACACTCAACTTCATGTCGCTAGCTCATCTGTGAGTTGAGTTACAGTAGTCAAAATGTCTAAAAAGTGAAATAAAACTATTAGGAAATGTATTTTTACATATTTTTAAAACTACATCTTAATTAAAATTTCACGCTGAATCGAACGCACTTTACCGCATGTCGTTAGCTCACCTGTGAGTTGAGTTACAGTACTTATGTGATAATATCAATGTGGAAAAAGGTCGGTCGAGGGCAAGGTCGACCAAAAATTTGTGAGTGGTTGTCTCATCAAAACCATGAAAAATCGAAAATTTTCAAAATGTAGTTTTTTCGTTTTTCAAAACTTCTTCTTGACTGAATTTTCATGCTGAATCCAAAACAGTTCACCATATTTTGCCAGCTTCTCTGTGAGTTGAGTTACAGTAGTCAAATTGTCTAAAAAGTGAAAAAAATTGTTAAGAAATGTATTTTTACACATTTTCAAAACTACTCTTTGACTGAAATTTCATGCTGAATCCAAAACAGGTTACCATGATTTGCCAGCTTCCCTGTGAGTTGAGTTACAGTAGTCAAATTGTCTAAAAAGTGAAAAAAATTGTTAAGAAATGTATTTTTACATATTTTCAAAACTACTCTTTGACTGAAATTTCATGCTGAATCCAAAACAGGTTACCATGATTTGCCAGCTTCCCTGTGAGTTGAGTTACAGTAGTCAAATTGTCTAAAAAGTGAAAAAAATTGTTAGGAAATGTATTTTTACATATTTTCAAAACTACTCTTTGACTGAAATTTCATGCTGAATCCAAAACAGGTTACCATGATCTGCCAGCTTCCCTGTGAGTTGAGTTACAGTAGTCAAATTGTCTAAAAAATGGAGAAAAATCGTTGAGAAATGTATTTTTACAGAGTTTTAAAACTACATCTCAATTAAAATTACAAGCTGATTCCAAAACACTCAACTTCATGTCGCTAGCTCATCTGTGAGTTGAGTTACAGTAGTCAAAATGTCTAAAAAGTGAAATAAAACTATTAGGAAATGTATTTTTACATATTTTTAAAACTACATCTTAATTAAATTTCACGCTGAATCGAACGCACTTTACCGCATGTCGTTAGCTCACCTGTGAGTTGAGTTACAGTACTTATGTGATAATATCAATGTGGAAAAAGGTCGGTCGAGGGCAAGGTCGACCAAAAATTTGTGAGTGGTTGTCTCATCAAAACCATGAAAAATCGAAAATTTTCAAAATGTAGTTTTTTCGTTTTTCAAAACTTCTTCTTGACTGAAATTTCATGCTGAATCCAAAACAGTTCACCATATTTTGCCAGCTTCTCTGTGAGTTGAGTTACAGTAGTCAAATTGTCTAAAAAGTGAAAAAAATTGTTAAGAAATGTATTTTTACACATTTTCAAAACTACTCTTTGACTGAAATTTCATGCTGAATCCAAAACAGGTTACCATGATTTGCCAGCTTCCCTGTGAGTTGAGTTACAGTAGTCAAATTGTCTAAAAAGTGAAAAAAATTGTTAAGAAATGTATTTTTACACATTTTCAAAACTACTCTTTGACTGAAATTTCATGCTGAATCCAAAACAGGTTACCATGATTTGCCAGCTTCCCTGTGAGTTGAGTTACAGTAGTCAAATTGTCTAAAAAGTGAAAAAAATTGTTAAGAAATGTATTTTTACATATTTTCAAAACTACTCTTTGACTGAAATTTCATGCTGAATCCAAAACAGGTTACCATGATCTGCCAGCTTCCCTGTGAGTTGAGTTACAGTAGTCAAATTGTCTAAAAAATGGAGAAAAATCGTTGAGAAATGTATTTTTACAGAGTTTTAAAACTACATCTCAATTAAAATTACAAGCTGATTCCAAAACACTCAACTTCATGTCGCTAGCTCATCTGTGAGTTGAGTTACAGTAGTCAAAATGTCTAAAAAGTGTGATAAAACTATTAGGAAATGTATTTTTACATATTTTTAAAACTACATCTTAATTAAATTTTCACGCTGAATCGAACGCACTTTACCGCATGTCGTTAGCTCACCTGTGAGTTGAGTTACAGTACTTATGTGATAATATCAATGTGGAAAAAGGTCGGTCGAGGGCAAGGTCGACCAAAAATTTGTGAGTGGTTGTCTCATCAAAACCATGAAAAATCGAAAATTTTCAAAATGTAGTTTTTTCGTTTTTCAAAACTTCTTCTTGACTGAAATTTCATGCTGAATCCAAAACAGTTCACCATATTTTGCCAGCTTCTCTGTGAGTTGAGTTACAGTAGTCAAATTGTCTAAAAAGTGAAAAAAATTGTTAAGAAATGTATTTTTACACATTTTCAAAACTACTCTTTGACTGAAATTTCATGCTGAATCCAAAACAGGTTACCATGATTTGCCAGCTTCCCTGTGAGTTGAGTTACAGTAGTCAAATTGTCTAAAAAGTGGAAAAAAATCGTTGAGAAATGTATTTTTACAGAGTTTCAAAACTACATCTCAAATAAAATTTCAAGCTGATTCCAAAACACTCAACTTCATGTCGCTAGCTCATCTGTGAGTTGAGTTACAGTAGTCAAAATGTCTAAAAAGTGAAATAAAACTATTAGGAAATGTATTTTTACATATTTTTAAAACTACATCTTAATTAAAATTTCACGCTGAATCGAACGCACTTTACCGCATGTCGTTAGCTCACCTGTGAGTTGAGTTACAGTACTTATGTGATAATATCAATGTGGAAAAAGGTCGGTCGAGGGCAAGGTCGACCAAAAATTTGTGAGTGGTTGTCTCATCAAAACCATGAAAAATCGAAAATTTTCAAAATGTAGTTTTCTCGTTTTTCAAAACTTCTTCTTGGCTGAAATTTCATGCTGAATCCAAAACAGGTCACCATATTTTGCCAGCTTTTCTGTGAGTTGAGTTACAGTAGTCAAATTGTCTAAAAAGTGAAAAAAATTGTTAAGAAATGTATTTTTACATATTTTCAAAACTACTCTTTGACTGAAATTTCATGCTGAATCCGAAACAGGTTACCATGATCTGCCAGCTTCCCTGTGAGTTGAGTTACAGTAGTCAAATTGTCTAAAAAATGGAGAAAAATCGTTGAGAAATGTATTTTTACAGAGTTTTAAAACTACATCTCAATTAAAATTACAAGCTGATTCCAAAACACTCAACTTCATGTCGCTAGCTCATCTGTGAGTTGAGTTACAGTAGTCAAAATGTCTGAAAAGTGAAATAAAACTATTAGGAAATGTATTTTTACATATTTTTAAAACTACATCTTAATTAAAATTTCACGCTGAATCGAACGCACTTTACCGCATGTCGTTAGCTCACCTGTGAGTTGAGTTACAGTACTTATGTGATAATATCAATGTGGAAAAAGGTCGGTCGAGGGCAAGGTCGACCAAAAATTTGTGAGTGGTTGTCTCATCAAAACCATGAAAAATCGAAAATTTTCAAAATGTAGTTTTTTCGTTTTTCAAAACTTCTTCTTGACTGAATTTTCATGCTGAATCCAAAACAGTTCACCATATTTTGCCAGCTTCTCTGTGAGTTGAGTTACAGTAGTCAAATTGTCTAAAAAGTGAAAAAAATTGTTAAGAAATGTATTTTTACACATTTTCAAAACTACTCTTTGACTGAAATTTCATGCTGAATCCAAAACAGGTTACCATGATTTGCCAGCTTCCCTGTGAGTTGAGTTACAGTAGTCAAATTGTCTAAAAAGTGAAAAAAATTGTTAAGAAATGTATTTTTACATATTTTCAAAACTACTCTTTGACTGAAATTTCATGCTGAATCCAAAACAGGTTACCATGATTTGCCAGCTTCCCTGTGAGTTGAGTTACAGTAGTCAAATTGTCTAAAAAGTGAAAAAAATTGTTAGGAAATGTATTTTTACATATTTTCAAAACTACTCTTTGACTGAAATTTCATGCTGAATCCAAAACAGGTTACCATGATCTGCCAGCTTCCCTGTGAGTTGAGTTACAGTAGTCAAATTGTCTAAAAAATGGAGAAAAATCGTTGAGAAATGTATTTTTACAGAGTTTTAAAACTACATCTCAATTAAAATTACAAGCTGATTCCAAAACACTCAACTTCATGTCGCTAGCTCATCTGTGAGTTGAGTTACAGTAGTCAAAATGTCTAAAAAGTGTAATAAAACTATTAGGAAATGTATTTTTACATATTTTTAAAACTACATCTTAATTAAATTTTCACGCTGAATCGAACGCACTTTACCGCATGTCGTTAGCTCACCTGTGAGTTGAGTTACAGTACTTATGTGATAATATCAATGTGGAAAAAGGTCGGTCGAGGGCAAGGTCGACCAAAAATTTGTGAGTGGTTGTCTCATCAAAACCATGAAAAATCGAAAATTTTCAAAATGTAGTTTTTTCGTTTTTCAAAACTTCTTCTTGACTGAAATTTCATGCTGAATCCAAAACAGTTCACCATATTTTGCCAGCTTCTCTGTGAGTTGAGTTACAGTAGTCAAATTGTCTAAAAAGTGAAAAAAATTGTTAAGAAATGTATTTTTACACATTTTCAAAACTACTCTTTGACTGAAATTTTATGCTGAATCCAAAACAGGTTACCATGATTTGCCAGCTTCCCTGTGAGTTGAGTTACAGTAGTCAAATTGTCTAAAAAGTGAAAAAAATTGTTAAGAAATGTATTTTTACACATTTTCAAAACTACTCTTTGACTGAAATTTCATGCTGAATCCAAAACAGGTTACCATGATTTGCCAGCTTCCCTGTGAGTTGAGTTACAGTAGTCAAATTGTCTAAAAAGTGAAAAAAATTGTTAAGAAATGTATTTTTACATATTTTCAAAACTACTCTTTGACTGAAATTTCATGCTGAATCCAAAACAGGTTACCATGATCTGCCAGCTTCCCTGTGAGTTGAGTTACAGTAGTCAAATTGTCTAAAAAATGGAGAAAAATCGTTGAGAAATGTATTTTTACAGAGTTTTAAAACTACATCTCAATTAAAATTACAAGCTGATTCCAAAACACTCAACTTCATGTCGCTAGCTCATCTGTGAGTTGAGTTACAGTAGTCAAAATGTCTAAAAAGTGTAATAAAACTATTAGGAAATGTATTTTTACATATTTTTAAAACTACATCTTAATTAAATTTTCACGCTGAATCGAACGCACTTTACCGCATGTCGTTAGCTCACCTGTGAGTTGAGTTACAGTACTTATGTGATAATATCAATGTGGAAAAAGGTCGGTCGAGGGCAAGGTCGACCAAAAATTTGTGAGTGGTTGTCTCATCAAAACCATGAAAAATCGAAAATTTTCAAAATGTAGTTTTTTCGTTTTTCAAAACTTCTTCTTGACTGAAATTTCATGCTGAATCCAAAACAGTTCACCATATTTTGCCAGCTTCTCTGTGAGTTGAGTTACAGTAGTCAAATTGTCTGAATAGTGAAAAAAATTGTTAAGAAATGTATTTTTACACATTTTCAAAACTACTCTTTGACTGAAATTTTATGCTGAATCCAAAACAGGTTACCATGATTTGCCAGCTTCCCTGTGAGTTGAGTTACAGTAGTCAAATTGTCTAAAAAGTGGAAAAAAAATCGTTGAGAAATGTATTTTTACAGAGTTTCAAAACTACATCTCAAATAAAATTTCAAGCTGATTCCAAAACACTCAACTTCATGTCGCTAGCTCATCTGTGAGTCGAGTTACAGTAGTCAAAATGTCTAAAAAGTGTAATAAAACTATTAGGAAATGTATTTTTACATATTTTTAAAACTACATCTTAATTAAAATTTCACGCTGATTCCAAAACACTCAACTTCATGTAGCTAGCTCATCTGTGAGTTGAGTTACAGTAGTCAAAATGTCTAAAAAGTGTAATAAAACTATTAGGAAATGTATTTTTACATATTTTTAAAACTACATCTTAATTAAAATTTCACGCTGAATCGAACGCACTTTACCGCATGTCGTTAGCTCACCTGTGAGTTGAGTTACAGTACTTATGTGATAATATCAATGTGGAAAAAGGTCGGTCGAGGGCAAGGTCGACCAAAAATTTGTGAGTGGTTGTCTCATCAAAACCATGAAAAATCGAAAATTTTCAAAATGTAGTTTTCTCGTTTTTCAAAACTTCTTCTTGGCTGAAATTTCATGCTGAATCCAAAACAGGTCACCATATTTTGCCAGCTTTTCTGTGAGTTGAGTTACAGTAGTCAAATTGTCTAAAAAGTGAAAAAAATTGTTAAGAAATGTATTTTTACATATTTTCAAAACTACTCTTTGACTGAAATTTCATGCTGAATCCGAAACAGGTTACCATGATCTGCCAGCTTCCCTGTGAGTTGAGTTACAGTAGTCAAATTGTCTAAAAAATGGAGAAAAATCGTTGAGAAATGTATTTTTACAGAGTTTTAAAACTACATCTCAATTAAAATTACAAGCTGATTCCAAAACACTCAACTTCATGTCGCTAGCTCATCTGTGAGTTGAGTTACAGTAGTCAAAATGTCTGAAAAGTGAAATAAAACTATTAGGAAATGTATTTTTACATATTTTTAAAACTACATCTTAATTAAAATTTCACGCTGAATCGAACGCACTTTACCGCATGTCGTTAGCTCACCTGTGAGTTGAGTTACAGTACTTATGTGATAATATCAATGTGGAAAAAGGTCGGTCGAGGGCAAGGTCGACCAAAAATTTGTGAGTGGTTGTCTCATCAAAACCATGAAAAATCGAAAATTTTCAAAATGTAGTTTTTTCGTTTTTCAAAACTTCTTCTTGACTGAATTTTCATGCTGAATCCAAAACAGTTCACCATATTTTGCCAGCTTCTCTGTGAGTTGAGTTACAGTAGTCAAATTGTCTAAAAAGTGAAAAAAATTGTTAAGAAATGTATTTTTACACATTTTCAAAACTACTCTTTGACTGAAATTTCATGCTGAATCCAAAACAGGTTACCATGATTTGCCAGCTTCCCTGTGAGTTGAGTTACAGTAGTCAAATTGTCTAAAAAGTGAAAAAAATTGTTAAGAAATGTATTTTTACATATTTTCAAAACTACTCTTTGACTGAAATTTCATGCTGAGTCCAAAACAGGTTACCATGATCTGCCAGCTTCCCTGTGAGTTGAGTTACAGTAGTCAAATTGTCTAAAAAATGGAGAAAAATCGTTGAGAAATGTATTTTTACAGAGTTTTAAAACTACATCTCAATTAAAATTACAAGCTGATTCCAAAACACTCAACTTCATGTCGCTAGCTCATCTGTGAGTTGAGTTACAGTAGTCAAATTGTCTAAAAAGTGAAAAAAATTGTTAAGAAATGTATTTTTACACATTTTCAGAACTACTCTTTGACTGAAATTTCATGCTGAATCCAAAACAGGTTACCATGATTTGCCAGCTTCCCTGTGAGTTGAGTTACAGTAGTCAAATTGTCTAAAAAGTGAAAAAAATTGTTAAGAAATGTATTTTTACATATTTTCAAAACTACTCTTTGACTGAAATTTCATGCTGAATCCAAAACAGGTTACCATGATCTGCCAGCTTCCCTGTGAGTTGAGTTACAGTAGTCAAATTGTCTAAAAAATGGAGAAAAATCGTTGAGAAATGTATTTTTACAGAGTTTTAAAACTACATCTCAATTAAAATTACAAGCTGATTCCAAAACACTCAACTTCATGTCGCTAGCTCATCTGTGAGTTGAGTTACAGTAGTCAAAATGTCTAAAAAGTGTAATAAAACTATTAGGAAATGTATTTTTACATATTTTTAAAACTACATCTTAATTAAATTTTCACGCTGAATCGAACGCACTTTACCGCATGTCGTTAGCTCACCTGTGAGTTGAGTTACAGTACTTATGTGATAATATCAATGTGGAAAAAGGTCGGTCGAGGGCAAGGTCGACCAAAAATTTGTGAGTGGTTGTCTCATCAAAACCATGAAAAATCGAAAATTTTCAAAATGTAGTTTTTTCGTTTTTCAAAACTTCTTCTTGACTGAAATTTCATGCTGAATCCAAAACAGTTCACCATATTTTGCCAGCTTCTCTGTGAGTTGAGTTACAGTAGTCAAATTGTCTAAAAAGTGAAAAAAATTGTTAAGAAATGTATTTTTACACATTTTCAAAACTACTCTTTGACTGAAATTTCATGCTGAATCCAAAACAGGTTACCATGATTTGCCAGCTTCCCTGTGAGTTGAGTTACAGTAGTCAAATTGTCTAAAAAGTGGAAAAAATCGTTGAGAAATGTATTTTTACAGAGTTTTAAAACTACATCTCAAATAAAATTTCAAGCTGATTCCAAAACACTCAACTTCATGTCGCTAGCTCATCTGTGAGTTGAGTTACAGTAGTCAAAATGTCTAAAAAGTGAAATAAAACTATTAGGAAATGTATTTTTACATATTTTTAAAACTACATCTTAATTAAAATTTCACGCTGAATCGAACGCACTTTACCGCATGTCGTTAGCTCACCTGTGAGTTGAGTTACAGTACTTATGTGATAATATCAATGTGGAAAAAGGTCGGTCGAGGGCAAGGTCGACCAAAAATTTGTGAGTGGTTGTCTCATCAAAACCATGAAAAATCGAAAATTTTCAAAATGTAGTTTTTTCGTTTTTCAAAACTTCTTCTTGACTGAATTTTCATGCTGAATCCAAAACAGTTCACCATATTTTGCCAGCTTCTCTGTGAGTTGAGTTACAGTAGTCAAATTGTCTAAAAAGTGAAAAAAATTGTTAAGAAATGTATTTTTACACATTTTCAAAACTACTCTTTGACTGAAATTTCATGCTGAATCCAAAACAGGTTACCATGATTTGCCAGCTTCCCTGTGAGTTGAGTTACAGTAGTCAAATTGTCTAAAAAGTGAAAAAAATTGTTAAGAAATGTATTTTTACATATTTTCAAAACTACTCTTTGACTGAAATTTCATGCTGAGTCCAAAACAGGTTACCATGATCTGCCAGCTTCCCTGTGAGTTGAGTTACAGTAGTCAAATTGTCTAAAAAATGGAGAAAAATCGTTGAGAAATGTATTTTTACAGAGTTTTAAAACTACATCTCAATTAAAATTACAAGCTGATTCCAAAACACTCAACTTCATGTCGCTAGCTCATCTGTGAGTTGAGTTACAGTAGTCAAATTGTCTAAAAAGTGAAAAAAATTGTTAAGAAATGTATTTTTACACATTTTCAGAACTACTCTTTGACTGAAATTTCATGCTGAATCCAAAACAGGTTACCATGATTTGCCAGCTTCCCTGTGAGTTGAGTTACAGTAGTCAAATTGTCTAAAAAGTGAAAAAAATTGTTAAGAAATGTATTTTTACATATTTTCAAAACTACTCTTTGACTGAAATTTCATGCTGAATCCAAAACAGGTTACCATGATCTGCCAGCTTCCCTGTGAGTTGAGTTACAGTAGTCAAATTGTCTAAAAAATGGAGAAAAATCGTTGAGAAATGTATTTTTACAGAGTTTTAGAACTACATCTCAATTAAAATTACAAGCTGATTCCAAAACACTCAACTTCATGTCGCTAGCTCATCTGTGAGTTGAGTTACAGTAGTCAAAATGTCTAAAAAGTGTAATAAAACTATTAGGAAATGTAATTTTACATATTTTTAAAACTACATCTTAATTAAATTTTCACGCTGAATCGAACGCACTTTACCGCATGTCGTTAGCTCACCTGTGAGTTGAGTTACAGTACTTATGTGATGATATCAATGTGGAGAAAGGTCGGTCGAGGGCAAGGTCGACCAAAAATTTGTGAGTGGTTGTCTCATCAAAACCATGAAAAATCGAAAATTTTCAAAATGTAGTTTTTTCGTTTTTCAAAACTTCTTCTTGACTGAATTTTCATGCTGAATCCAAAACAGTTCACCATATTTTGCCAGCTTCTCTGTGAGTTGAGTTACAGTAGTCAAATTGTCTAAAAAGTGAAAAAAATTGTTAAGAAATGTATTTTTACACATTTTCAAAACTACTCTTTGACTGAAATTTCATGCTGAATCCAAAACAGGTTACCATGATTTGCCAGCTTCCCTGTGAGTTGAGTTACAGTAGTCAAATTGTCTAAAAAGTGAAAAAAATTGTTAAGAAATGTATTTTTACATATTTTCAAAACTACTCTTTGACTGAAATTTCATGCTGAGTCCAAAACAGGTTACCATGATCTGCCAGCTTCCCTGTGAGTTGAGTTACAGTAGTCAAATTGTCTAAAAAATGGAGAAAAATCGTTGAGAAATGTATTTTTACAGAGTTTTAAAACTACATCTCAATTAAAATTACAAGCTGATTCCAAAACACTCAACTTCATGTCGCTAGCTCATCTGTGAGTTGAGTTACAGTAGTCAAATTGTCTAAAAAGTGAAAAAAATTGTTAAGAAATGTATTTTTACACATTTTCAAAACTACTCTTTGACTGAAATTTCATGCTGAATCCAAAACAGGTTACCATGATTTGCCAGCTTCCCTGTGAGTTGAGTTACAGTAGTCAAATTGTCTAAAAAGTGAAAAAAATTGTTAAGAAATGTATTTTTACATATTTTCAAAACTACTCTTTGACTGAAATTTCATGCTGAATCCAAAACAGGTTACCATGATCTGCCAGCTTCCCTGTGAGTTGAGTTACAGTAGTCAAATTGTCTAAAAAATGGAGAAAAATCGTTGAGAAATGTATTTTTACAGAGTTTTAAAACTACATCTCAATTAAAATTACAAGCTGATTCCAAAACACTCAACTTCATGTCGCTAGCTCATCTGTGAGTTGAGTTACAGTAGTCAAAATGTCTAAAAAGTGTAATAAAACTATTAGGAAATGTATTTTTACATATTTTTAAAACTACATCTTAATTAAAATTTCACGCTGAATCGAACGCACTTTACCGCATGTCGTTAGCTCACCTGTGAGTTGAGTTACAGTACTTATGTGATAATATCAATGTGGAAAAAGGTCGGTCGAGGGCAAGGTCGACCAAAAATTTGTGAGTGGTTGTCTCATCAAAACCATGAAAAATCGAAAATTTTCAAAATGTAGTTTTTTCGTTTTTCAAAACTTCTTCTTGACTGAATTTTCATGCTGAATCCAAAACAGTTCACCATATTTTGCCAGCTTCTCTGTGAGTTGAGTTACAGTAGTCAAATTGTCTAAAAAGTGAAAAAAATTGTTAAGAAATGTATTTTTACACATTTTCAAAACTACTCTTTGACTGAAATTTCATGCTGAATCCAAAACAGGTTACCATGATTTGCCAGCTTCCCTGTGAGTTGAGTTACAGTAGTCAAATTGTCTAAAAAGTGAAAAAAATTGTTAAGAAATGTATTTTTACATATTTTCAAAACTACTCTTTGACTGAAATTTCATGCTGAATCCAAAACAGGTTACCATGATCTGCCAGCTTCCCTGTGAGTTGAGTTACAGTAGTCAAATTGTCTAAAAAATGGAGAAAAATCGTTGAGAAATGTATTTTTACAGAGTTTTAAAACTACATCTCAATTAAAATTACAAGCTGATTCCAAAACACTCAACTTCATGTCGCTAGCTCATCTGTGAGTTGAGTTACAGTAGTCAAAATGTCTAAAAAGTGAAAAAAATTGTTAAGAAATGTATTTTTACACATTTTCAAAACTACTCTTTGACTGAAATTTCATGCTGAATCCAAAACAGGTTACCATGATTTGCCAGCTTCCCTGTGAGTTGAGTTACAGTAGTCAAATTGTCTAAAAAGTGAAAAAAATTGTTAAGAAATGTATTTTTACATATTTTCAAAACTACTCTTTGACTGAAATTTCATGCTGAATCCAAAACAGGTTACCATGATCTGCCAGCTTCCCTGTGAGTTGAGTTACAGTAGTCAAATTGTCTAAAAAATGGAGAAAAATCGTTGAGAAATGTATTTTTACAGAGTTTTAAAACTACATCTCAATTAAAATTACAAGCTGATTCCAAAACACTCAACTTCATGTCGCTAGCTCATCTGTGAGTTGAGTTACAGTAGTCAAAATGTCTAAAAAGTGTAATAAAACTATTAGGAAATGTATTTTTACATATTTTTAAAACTACATCTTAATTAAATTTTCACGCTGAATCGAACGCACTTTACCGCATGTCGTTAGCTCACCTGTGAGTTGAGTTACAGTACTTATGTGATAATATCAATGTGGAAAAAGGTCGGTCGAGGGCAAGGTCGACCAAAAATTTGTGAGTGGTTGTCTCATCAAAACCATGAAAAATCGAAAATTTTCAAAATGTAGTTTTTTCGTTTTTCAAAACTTCTTCTTGACTGAAATTTCATGCTGAATCCAAAACAGTTCACCATATTTTGCCAGCTTCTCTGTGAGTTGAGTTACAGTAGTCAAATTGTCTGAATAGTGAAAAAAATTGTTAAGAAATGTATTTTTACACATTTTCAAAACTACTCTTTGACTGAAATTTTATGCTGAATCCAAAACAGGTTACCATGATTTGCCAGCTTCCCTGTGAGTTGAGTTACAGTAGTCAAATTGTCTAAAAAGTGGAAAAAAAATCGTTGAGAAATGTATTTTTACAGAGTTTCAAAACTACATCTCAAATAAAATTTCAAGCTGATTCCAAAACACTCAACTTCATGTCGCTAGCTCATCTGTGAGTCGAGTTACAGTAGTCAAAATGTCTAAAAAGTGTAATAAAACTATTAGGAAATGTATTTTTACATATTTTTAAAACTACATCTTAATTAAAATTTCACGCTGATTCCAAAACACTCAACTTCATGTAGCTAGCTCATCTGTGAGTTGAGTTACAGTAGTCAAAATGTCTAAAAAGTGTAATAAAACTATTAGTAAATGTATTTTTACATATTTTTAAAACTACATCTTAATTAAAATTTCACGCTGAATCGAACGCACTTTACCGCATGTCGTTAGCTCACCTGTGAGTTGAGTTACAGTACTTATGTGATAATATCAATGTGGAAAAAGGTCGGTCGAGGGCAAGGTCGACCAAAAATTTGTGAGTGGTTGTCTCATCAAAACCATGAAAAATCGAAAATTTTCAAAATGTAGTTTTTTCGTTTTTCAAAACTTCTTCTTGACTGAATTTTCATGCTGAATCCAAAACAGTTCACCATATTTTGCCAGCTTCTCTGTGAGTTGAGTTACAGTAGTCAAATTGTCTAAAAAGTGAAAAAAATTGTTAAGAAATGTATTTTTACACATTTTCAAAACTACTCTTTGACTGAAATTTCATGCTGAATCCAAAACAGGTTACCATGATTTGCCAGCTTCCCTGTGAGTTGAGTTACAGTAGTCAAATTGTCTAAAAAGTGAAAAAAATTGTTAAGAAATGTATTTTTACATATTTTCAAAACTACTCTTTGACTGAAATTTCATGCTGAGTCCAAAACAGGTTACCATGATCTGCCAGCTTCCCTGTGAGTTGAGTTACAGTAGTCAAATTGTCTAAAAAATGGAGAAAAATCGTTGAGAAATGTATTTTTACAGAGTTTTAAAACTACATCTCAATTAAAATTACAAGCTGATTCCAAAACACTCAACTTCATGTCGCTAGCTCATCTGTGAGTTGAGTTACAGTAGTCAAATTGTCTAAAAAGTGAAAAAAATTGTTAAGAAATGTATTTTTACACATTTTCAAAACTACTCTTTGACTGAAATTTCATGCTGAATCCAAAACAGGTTACCATGATTTGCCAGCTTCCCTGTGAGTTGAGTTACAGTAGTCAAATTGTCTAAAAAGTGAAAAAAATTGTTAAGAAATGTATTTTTACATATTTTCAAAACTACTCTTTGACTGAAATTTCATGCTGAATCCAAAACAGGTTACCATGATCTGCCAGCTTCCCTGTGAGTTGAGTTACAGTAGTCAAATTGTCTAAAAAATGGAGAAAAATCGTTGAGAAATGTATTTTTACAGAGTTTTAAAACTACATCTCAATTAAAATTACAAGCTGATTCCAAAACACTCAACTTCATGTCGCTAGCTCATCTGTGAGTTGAGTTACAGTAGTCAAAATGTCTAAAAAGTGTAATAAAACTATTAGGAAATGTATTTTTACATATTTTTAAAACTACATCTTAATTAAATTTTCACGCTGAATCGAACGCACTTTACCGCATGTCGTTAGCTCACCTGTGAGTTGAGTTACAGTACTTATGTGATAATATCAATGTGGAAAAAGGTCGGTCGAGGGCAAGGTCGACCAAAAATTTGTGAGTGGTTGTCTCATCAAAACCATGAAAAATCGAAAATTTTCAAAATGTAGTTTTTTCGTTTTTCAAAACTTCTTCTTGACTGAAATTTCATGCTGAATCCAAAACAGTTCACCATATTTTGCCAGCTTCTCTGTGAGTTGAGTTACAGTAGTCAAATTGTCTAAAAAGTGAAAAAAATTGTTGAGAAATGTATTTTTACAGAGTTTTCAAAACTACATCTCAACTAAAATTTTAAGCTGATTCCAAAACAGGTCAACTTCATGTCGCTAGCTTCATCTGTGAGTTGAGTTACAGTAGTCAAATTGTCTAAAAAGTGTAAAAAAACTATTAGGAAATGTATTTTTACATATTTTCAAAACTACATCTTAATTAAAATTTCACGCTGATTCCAAAACACTCAACTTCATGTCGCTAGCTCATCTGTGAGTTGAGTTACAGTAGTCAAAATGTCTAAAAAGTGTAATAAAACTATTAGGAAATGTATTTTTACATATTTTTAAAACTACATCTTAATTAAAATTTCACGCTGAATCGAAAACTTTCCGCATGTCGTTAGCTCACCTGTGAGTTGAGTTACAGTACTTATGTGATAATTTCAATGTGGAAAAAGGTCGGTCGAGGGCAAGGTCGACCAAAAATTTGTGAGTGGTTGTCTCATCAAAACCATGAAAAATCGAAAATTTTCAAAATGTAGTTTTCTCGTTTTTCAAAACTTCTTCTTGGCTGAAATTTCATGCTGAATCCAAAACAGGTCACCATATTTTGCCAGCTTTTCTGTGAGTTGAGTTACAGTAGTCAAATTGTCTAAAAAGTGAAAAAAATTGTTAAGAAATGTATTTTTACATATTTTCAAAACTACTCTTTGACTGAAATTTCATGCTGAATCCAAAACAGGTTACCATGATCTGCCAGCTTCCCTGTGAGTTGAGTTACAGTAGTCAAATTGTCTAAAAAATGGAGAAAAATCGTTGAGAAATGTATTTTTACAGAGTTTTGAAACTACATCTCAATTAAAATTACAAGCTGATTTCAAAACACTCAACTTCATGTCGCTAGCTCATCTGTGAGTTGAGTTACAGTAGTCAAAATGTCTAAAAAGTGAAATAAAACTATTAGGAAATGTATTTTTATATATTTTTAAAACTACATCTTAATTAAAATTTCACGCTGAATCGAACGCACTTTACCGCATGTCGTTAGCTCACCTGTGAGTTGAGTTACAGTACTTATGTGATAATATCAATGTGGAAAAAGGTCGGTCGAGGGCAAGGTCGACCAAAAATTTGTGAGTGGTTGTCTCATCAAAACCATGAAAAATCGAAAATTTTCAAAATGTAGTTTTTTCGTTTTTCAAAACTTCTTCTTGACTGAATTTTCATGCTGAATCCAAAACAGTTCACCATATTTTGCCAGCTTCTCTGTGAGTTGAGTTACAGTAGTCAAATTGTCTAAAAAGTGAAAAAAATTGTTAAGAAATGTATTTTTACACATTTTCAAAACTACTCTTTGACTGAAATTTCATGCTGAATCCAAAACAGGTTACCATGATTTGCCAGCTTCCCTGTGAGTTGAGTTACAGTAGTCAAATTGTCTAAAAAGTGAAAAAAATTGTTAAGAAATGTATTTTTACATATTTTCAAAACTACTCTTTGACTGAAATTTCATGCTGAGTCCAAAACAGGTTACCATGATCTGCCAGCTTCCCTGTGAGTTGAGTTACAGTAGTCAAATTGTCTAAAAAATGGAGAAAAATCGTTGAGAAATGTATTTTTACAGAGTTTTAAAACTACATCTCAATTAAAATTACAAGCTAATTCCAAAACACTCCCTCCTGATTCTAATACACCACTAGTCCCTATCAATAGGCGACTACAAGTGGTGCATCGACCGGGAATCGAACCCGGGCCGCCCGCGTGGCAGGCGAGCATTCTACCACTGAACCACCGTCTAATGAGTTGTGATTAAAAATAGTATGAATGATTTATTCAATACGTATTGGCTGGAGCGATGTCTTGAACGTCTGGACCAGAGGGAAGACGTCTCTGGGAGTTGAGGGACTCTCGGGAGCGGAGAAGGTGAACACGTAGAGCACAGGAACTGATTTCTTGTGTGACTTCTATTGAGGTCACGGGAAAGGTCGGGTCACGTCGGTAAATATATGCTGAAATGAGTGTTAAGTATAGAGTGGCTCATTGGCCACTACATCCCCCCTCCTGAAATAAAGAAAAATGGACGAGTTTTTTTTTTGAGAATTGAATTAGGAAATGGAGAAAAATTTAGTCTTTAGCTCAATCTGCTCTCAGATTGATCATCCTCTACTTTGAAATTTTTGACGAATGAAACTGATTGAAATTTCCCCGATAATTGTTGTGCTTGTCCTCTATGGTTTGCTCGGGATCATTTCTTTTGTATTTACTTTTGTTTGATGATTCTGTGCTATGTTTTTCTTCGTTCGTGGTATCTTCTATTGGTAGTTTGACCAGATTTCTCTTTAGTTCTTTCTTCTGTAAGATTCTCTGCTTTTGTCTTTGCTGACTTGAGATGTTCGTGAAATTATCCATAGTTTCTGTTGTTGTTGTTAATTGCCATTCTTTCCTCTCATTCTTCAATTTCCCATGTCTAGCTTGAGTTGGGTAGTTCTTTTTCCATATTTGTTCAGTTTCATTCGTTATCGTTATTTCGCGTTTTCTTCTTGATTTTCTCCTCTTGCTTTCCTCTGATTTTCTTTTTCCGCGTCTATGTACTTCGTGTTTTTGTTTTTTCCTTGTGTTGATTGGTAATGATCCGTCACTCTTTTTAACTTGCTGCTCATTTATTGTCATACAGTGATCTACGTTTTTCTTCTCTATTTCTTGATTATTCTGGTGGTTATTAATTTCCATATTCAATTGATTTCCTCTGACAATTGTTGTTCCGAATTTTGTGTTTATGGCTAATAATCCTGATGGGAGTTGAATTCGTTCGCCTTCGGTTATCGCCCAGAAGTGGTTCGCTCCGAGTAAGAAATCAGGTATTATTTCCGTATATCTGGTAATCACATCGGCTGAGAGATGTCTATCCTTCAATTTTTGTATGTCTTGGTCTGTCAGTCTTGGAATGTCGATTTTGCCAATCATGTTGGTGGACTGAGTTGTTGACACTTGTAGCTCTGTTACCGTTCCTTCCTTCGTTAGCACTTTCACTTCTGTGAGTATACCTTCCATTTCGTCTTGTTTTCCTCCGAATGTTTGCACGCACCAGTTTCTTTTTCCTTTATCTGGTAAATTCATTTCTCTGCGTGTCGTTTCCAGCATGTATGATCGTGATGCACCTGAGTCCAGTAGTGCTGTCTTTCCAACCCATATTCCTTGTGCCTTGTCAAATACCGTGAGACGCATTACAGGTAGATAACCTGGTGGTTCTTCTTTCTGTTCTCTTTCTTTGACTGTTATGCACTTCTCATTTGCTGCGTACTGTGCTGATGTCGCTTGCTGCTGGCCATTTTCCTCTACCGCGCTCTGTCGGAATGGGTAGGTTTCGCTTTGATGGTTTAGGTTCCCATTTTGTACACCTGTTGGGTTCATACTATTCCAAACTCTTTGATCTTGACCGTTTCTTTCATTGAGGTTATGTTGATATCTGTTAAGGTATGGAACGTATGATGTGTTATTCGATTGCTGATATTGCCTGTTGTATGAATATGATGGGTTGTGGTTCGTACTTCTGTTTTCGCATATGGATTCGTGGTGGTTTCCTCCGCATTCTCTACAGTTTTCTTCATTACAGGATGATGCCCAATGTTTTCCAAAACATTTTCTGCATAGTCTGTTCTGTATTATTCTTTTCATTCTCTCTTCTTTGTCGTTTATGGTACGACATTCTATGCTTTTGTGACCTCTTCGATTACACAAATTGCATGTTTCTTGGCTGTTCCATCTTGGCGTATCTGTTTTGATTCGGATATCGTGAGATTCCTCTCTTCTATTCCCATACATCTCATATCTTCTTTTTCGTTCTATTCCTCTTCGGGTCTCTTCGAGTAATTCGATAATGGACATTTCTTCCGATTCATCGTTGGCTAGTATCTCTCCAATAATTCTCTGTGTTTTCCAATCGAATTTTTCTATGATCATTTTCTTGGCTGTTTCCGTGCGGATTACCATCCTTTCTCTTTCCTCGATACACTCTATGAGAATACGGATTTTGCTAAGCATCTCTATCTCTTTTTGAACGTCATCTCGTACCTTAGGTAACCTTTCCAGTTCCTTCCACATTGTCGCGACTGTTCTACTGCGTGGCTTGTATGTGTCCTCGATGACATTCAAAGCTTTGCTATACGCCATTTCGTTGATCGGCAGCATGTTGATTATAGTCTTGGCCTCTCCTTCGAGACATTCTACTAATTTAAAGAATTTGTCGATGCTGTCGAATCTTGATTTGTTGATCACTTCTCTTACGTAATGCATAAGTTCCTCGTATTTCTCGGCTTCACCTCGAAATTTTACTATTCGTCTGCTTTCGTTCTGGATGAACGTTGGATAACTCGAGCTATTCGAGTATATACTTTCTCCTCTTCTCCTTATGTTCCTTCTGGTCTCAGCGACCATGTCTGCATATTCTCCGACTTCTTTGCTCATCGTCTCTATCTGACTTATTAAATCTGACGTTTCTATCCTATCTATTATGCTTTTCAGCGTTTTTTCGAAATCCGATATTCCTATCGAAATTTCCTCAATCAATTCATCGTCTCGTTCATTCGAGTATTCCTCTGTTACCTTTATGAGGTTCTTGTACTTCGACAATAGCTTTTCCATAAATATCATTTCTTTTCTGTATTCTTCTGACTGTTTACTTGCATGATCTCCGTTCATGTTGCTATTGACGTCATTTATGTGTTGATTATGAGATGGAATGTCAATCATCGACTGGGTTTGATTATTCCCTGCGCGAGTATCTCGCTTTGTAATTTTCTCTTCAACAATGCCACTTCTGGACTTATATATACTCTTTCTTTTTTCCATTTTCAAGTATTTCTAATGATCACGAATGTTCACAATGCCGCTTTGGGTCTTATATGTATAATCACTGCTTATGTGTTTGTTTTAACAACTCTTTGAAAACCTTTGTACACTTTAGTACCTTTATACGCTTTGGTACTTTTATACACTTTAGTACTTTTTAGGTGGGGTCTCAGTACTATTATACACTTTAGTACTTTTATATACACTTTCTTTTCACTTCTTGAGTGATATACACAATTTATACACTGCCGCCTTCAACTGCCTCGTAAGGTCTTATAGGGTGGGGTCTTATGTGTTTCTGATATTGCCTTTCAAGGACTTATTAATATTCACTGCCGCTGCGGGTCTTATGTGTATTTAAAACTCTTTGAATAACTCTTTATACACTGCCGCTTCGGGTCTTATGTGTTTATACACTTGTTTTTTTTTTTTTTTTTTGCACTCGGTGGTTTTACTCAGGGTAGTTTTTTGCTTTACTTGTTTGGGCGATGCACCACGTGTCCTCTCAGTTCATTAGAGGACGCAAGTAAGAATCAGCAAACAGACCTGTGTAAATTTTGCGGAGAAGCAGACCACAAAACCATTGACTGTGAAACAACCCTTGATCGGGAAAAACGACTAAAACTTGTAGTCACAGAGAAACTTTGTCATAAATGCTTTGATAAATCGCATTGGACGAATATTTGTGACAAACCGAATTGTACAGTTTGTGGAGACAGATTTCATACATCAATCTGTGACCATCACACAAATAAATTATCAAAATCAAAGCAAATTTGCCAACACAGTCGAAATCGGAAGAAAATAGATCGACACAAAGTTGATGACCAATCGAATAATGGAACACCAATAATGGTAATGAAAGAAACTAAGATGATGAACGGAAAATGTTTGGCGCTAAAAGAAAAATTCACTGAAAAAACTCACAACCCCAGAGTAAAAAAGAAAACAAAGAAGGAACCATCAAACCAAAACCAATTATCACCAACCCGACCAAAAATTTTTAAAAGTTTCAAAGTAGAGGATGATTAATCTGAGAGCAGATTGAGCCCAAGACTAAGATTTTCTCCGTTTAAAAATTCAATTTTCAGTAAACTCGTTCATTTTCCTTCATTTCAGGAGGGGGGATGTAGTGGCCAATAAGCCACTCTGTACTTAACACTCATTTCAGCCTACATTTAGAACTATCGACGTGACCTAACCTCGCCCGTGACCTCAATAGAAGTCACACTACCAATCACTTCTACTTTTTCTTCCACATCAAGTCCTAGAGACTTCCCATCTCTGGCTCCGCACAGAGACATCTTCCCTCTGGTCCAGACATACAAGACGTCGCTCCAGCAAATACTTATTGAATAAATCATTCATACCATTGTTAATCACAACTCCACATCCTCTAATGAACTGAGAGGACACGTGGTGCATCGCCCAAACAAGTAAAGCAAAAAACTACCCTGAGTAAAACCACCGAGTGCAAAAACAAAAAAAAAACAAGTGTATAAACACATAAGACCCGAAGCGGCAGTGTATAAAGAGTTATTCAAAGAGTTTTAAATACACATAAGACCCGAAGCGGCAGTGAATATTAATAAGTCCTTGAAAGGCAATATCAGAAACACATAAGACCCCACCCTATAAGACCTTACGAGGCAGTTGAAGGCGGCAGTGTATAAATTGTGTATATCACTCAAGAAGTGAAAAGAAAGTGTATAAAAGTACTCAAGTGTATAACAGTACTGAGACCCCACCTAAAAAGTACTAAAGTGTATAAAAGTACTACAGTGTATAAAAGTACTGAAGCGTATAATAGTACTAATAGTATAAAGGTATTAAGAGAATCGTTAAACGATTGAAAACGACCAGAAAAAATGGGCAATGAAGAAGAAAATTCTGTTCAATTTGAGAAAGACATAATGGCCCTAGAGAGAATAAAAAGAAAGTTTGACATTGTCATGGATAAGGCTACCAAATGCCTAAACGAAAATGAAGAAACAAAACACGTAGCAGAATTCGAACATGCAGTAAGCATTTTCGAAGACACAATAATTAAAAACATAAGTCCAATAGAGACAAGAAAAGTAATACAAAGAATAAAAGAAATGGAGATAAAAGTAGCAGATTTAATGACAGAAATAAGCGAAATTCGCATGACAGCAGGAAGAGAAACAACAATGACAGAACAAAATATACAAGGAATACAAGAAGCAAGAAAATTGATAAAATTTAAAGGAGAAGGAGAAAGATTTGAAGAACTTATGCATTATATAAACGACGGAATCGAGAAGTCCAAGGCAGACAACATTCAAAAGTTTTTTAGACTAAAAGAATGTCTTGAAGGAGAAGCAAGAGAAATCGTAGACATGATACCGATTAACGAAAGCGCATATCAAAGAGCCATAAATATTATAGAACAAACATACAGGCCAAGCACCAAAACAGTCAGGTCAATATGGAAAGAACTAGAAGCGATGCCTCGAGCAAAAGACGGTTTTCAGCATGAGAGAGCCATGATCAGTAAAATTCGAATACTAATCGAATGTATTGAAGAACGTGAAAGGACTACTTTACACACAGACATGGCAAAGAAAATTGTCATGGATAAATTCTGTTTAAAAACACAGAAAATCATTGGTGAAATATTAGCAAACGACGAATCCGAGACCATGACAATAATGGAGTTGCTAGACCAAACAAGAAGAGGTTTAGAGAAAAGATCGAGATATGAAATGTATAAGACGGAACAGACAGAAGCCAACACCAACACAAGAAATTTCACCAGGCAATACCACAAGGCCAACTACACGGGGTACGTTCCTCACTATGACAGACCAGAACAACGTGACAATCAAAGGACCGCCAATGTGTATAATTATACAGAGCCTCAGAATGATGAAACGAATCTGCAAAATGAAGCATACCCAGTCAAAACGAATGATGATCAACATCAGAACCAATCAATGTCAGCACAAAACGCAGTAGATGACAGATGCATGACAATAACAGAGAAGATTCAGAAAGTTGACCCACCAGGATTCCTAGCTATCATGCGATTAACCGTTTGGGATCAAGCCCAAGGAACATGGGTCAGAAAAACGGCATTATTGGATTCTGGAGCATCCAGGTCGTACATCCAAGAAACCACAAGAAAAAAAATGAAATTACCTGACAAAAGGAAAATGACTTGGTGCGTCCAAACATTTGGAGGAAAAGAAGAAGTTATTGAAGGAACAGAGACATCAATGAAGATTTTGTCCAAAAATACAAAAACTACAGAATTACAGTTCGCAACAACAGAAGCGACTCAAATGATCGGAAGCATAGACATTCCAAACCTCACGAGCCATGATAGAGAAAAGTTAAGAGAAAAGAACATGATGGCAGAAGTGATAACACAAGAATCAAACACGATACCTGACATCATACTCGGAGCCAATTATTTCTGGACGATGATCGAAGGCGAAAGAATTCAACTCCCTTCAGGGCTAATTGCAATCAATACACCTTTTGGAACAACAATAGTGAAAGGAAATAAACTGAACATGCAAATTCACGATATCCAAGACCAGAACGCAAGAAAGAATTTCAAGCAAACGTAAGACCTCACTAGGCAGTAGAAGAAACAACACAATTGTACATATGAGTCCCCAAGAGGCATTGTATCAAGAATCACAGAAGAAAGAATTGCAAAGATACGTAAGACCTCAATTGGCAGTGGAAGAAAGAAAGAGTATTTATAAGTCCAGAAGTGGCATTGTTGAAGAGAAAATTACAAAGCGGGATAACCGTGAAGTGCAGAATCAAACCCAATCTATGATTGAACTTGTACCAGAATTTGAAATGGGTATTCCACCACATAATCAAGACATAAATGACGTCAGCAACGTGAATGGAGATAATAAAAGTTCAACTTCAGAAGAATATAGAAAAGAAATGATATTCATGGAAATAATATCGTCAAAGTATAATAGACTCAGGAAGATCACAGAAGAATACTCGAATGAACAAGAGGATGGAATGATTGAGGAAATTTCGAGAAGAATAACGGATTTCGAAAAGACGCTGGAAGGAACCATAGATAGGATAGTAACGCCAGATTTAATAAGTCGGATAGAGAAGATGAACAAAGAAGTCAACGAATGTGCAGACACGGTCGCTGAGACTAGAACGAATGTAAGGAGAAGACGAGAAGACATATACTCAAGTATCTCAAGTTATCCAACGGTCACCCTGAACGAAAGCAGACGAATAGTAAAATTTCGAGGTGAAGCCGAGAAATACGAGGAGCTTATGCACTACGTGAAAGAAGTTATCAACCGATCACGATTCGACAGCATCGACAAGTTTTTCAAATTAGTAGAATGTCTCGAAGGAGAAGCCAAGACGATAATTAACATGCTACCGATCAACGAAATGGCGTATAGCAAAGCTCTGAAAATTATCGAGGACACATACAAGCCTCGCAGCAGAACAGTCGCGACGATGTGGAAAGAACTGGAAATGCTACCGAAGGTACGAGATGACGTTCAACGAGAAATAGAGATGCTAAGCAAAATCCGTATTCTAATTGAGTGTATCGAGGAAAGAGAGATGATGGTAATCCGCACGGAAACAGCCAAGAAAATGATCATAGAAAAGTTCGATTGGAAAACACAGAGAATTATTAGAGAGATACTAGCCAACGATGAATCGGAAGAAATGTCCATTATCGAATTGCTCGAAGAGACCCGAAGAGGGATAGAACGAAAAAGAAGATATGAGAAGTATGAAAATGGAAAAGAGGAACCTCACGACATCAGATTCAGAACGGATACGACAAGATGGAACAGCCAAGAAGCATGCAACATGTGCCATCGAAGAGGTCACAAAAGCGTAGAATGTCGTACCATAAACGACAAGGAAGAGAGAAAGAAAAGAGTAATACAGGACAGACTATGCAAAAAGTGTTTTGGAAAACATTGGACATCATCATGCAATGAAGCAAACTGTAGAGAATGCGGAGAAAACCACCACGAGTCCATATGCGAAAACAGGAGCACGAACCACAACCCATCATATTCATACAACAGGCAATATCAACAATCGAATAACACAGCATACATTCCTTACCACAACAGATATCATCAGCAATACGAACAAAGAAACTACCGTCCTTACAATCAAGAACATAATTTCAATGAAAGAACCCAAGATCAAAGAGTTGGGAATAGCATGAACCCAACAGGCGTACAAAATGGAAACCTAAACCATCAAAGGGAAACCTACCCGTTCCAACAGAGCGTGGTAGAGGAAAATGGCCACCAGCAAGCGACATCAGCACAGCACGCAG
>CAXBUI010000427.1:0-22699 GCA_963978915.1 Caenorhabditis parvicauda | reverse complement strand
CGATATGACTACACCCTTCGAAATCAGATGCCAAGAATCAAAGGTCCTTCAAAATGTAGTTTTTCAACTTTGCAGGACATTTTCTTGATCAAAATTCAACGCTGATTCCAAAAAACTCAACCTCATGTCGCTAGCTTATCTGTGAGCTGAGTTACAAAAAATCCATATGACTACACCCTTCGAAATCAGATGCCAAGAATCAAAGGTCCTTCAAAATGTAGTTTTTCAATTTTGCAGGACATTTTCTTGATCAAAATTCAACGCTGATTCCAAAAAACTCATCGCTAGCTCATCTGTGAGTTGAGTTACGAAAAATCGATATGACTACACCCTTCGAAATCAGATGCCAAGAATCAAAGGTCCTTCAAAATGTAGTTTTTCAAATTTGCAGGACATTTTCTTGATCAAAATTCAACGCTGATTCTAAAAAACTCAACCTCATGTCGCTAGCTTATCTGTGAGCTGAGTTACGAAAAATCGATATGACTACACCCTTCGAAATCAGATGCCAAGAATCAAAGGTCCTTCAAAATGTAGTTTTTCAAATTTGCAGGACATTTTCTTGATCAAAATTCAACGCTGATTCTAAAAAACTCAACCTCATGTCGCTAGCTTATCTGTGAGCTGAGTTACGAAAAATCGATATGACTACACCCTTCGAAATCAGATGCCAAGAATCAAAGGTCCTTCAAAATGTAGTTTTTCAACTTTGCAGGACATTTTCTTGATCAAAATTCAACGCTGATTCCAAAAAACTCAACCTCATGTCGCTAGCTTATCTGTGAGCTTAGTTACAAAAAATCGATATGACTACACCCTTCGAAATCAGATGCCAAGAATCAAAGGTCCTTCAAAATGTAGTTTTTCAAATTTGCAGGACATTTTCTTGATCAAAATTCAACGCCGATTCTAAAAAACTCAACCTCACGTCGCTAGCTTATCTGTGAGCTGAGTTACAAAAAATCGATATGACTACACCCTTCGAAATCAGATGCCAAGAATCAAAGGTCCTTCAAAATGTAGTTTTTCAACTTTGCAGGACATTTTCTTGATCAAAATTCAACGCTGATTCCAAAAAACTCATCGCTAGCTCATCTGTGAGTTGAGTTACGAAAAATCGATATGACTACACCCTTCGAAATCAGATGCCAAGAATCAAAGGTCCTTCAAAATGTAGTTTTTCAAATTTGCAGGACATTTTCTTGATCAAAATTCAACGCTGATTCTAAAAAACTCAACCTCATGTCGCTAGCTTATCTGTGAGCTGAGTTACGAAAAATCGATATGACTACACCCTTCGAAATCAGATGCCAAGAATCAAAGGTCCTTCAAAATGTAGTTTTTCAAATTTGCAGGACATTTTCTTGATCAAAATTCAACGCTGATTCTAAAAAACTCAACCTCATGTCGCTAGCTTATCTGTGAGCTGAGTTACGAAAAATCGATATGACTACACCCTTCGAAATCAGATGCCAAGAATCAAAGGTCCTTCAAAATGTAGTTTTTCAAATTTGCAGGACATTTTCTTGATCCAAATTCAACGCTGATTCTAAAAAACTCAACCTCATGTCGCTAGCTTATCTGTGAGCTGAGTTACGAAAAATCGATATGACTACACCCTTCGAAATCAGATGCCAAGAATCAAAGGTCCTTCAAAATGTAGTTTTTCAAATTTGCAGGACATTTTCTTGATCAAAATTCAACGCTGATTCTAAAAAACTCAACCTCATGTCGCTAGCTTATCTGTGAGCTGAGTTACAAAAAATCGATATGACTACACCCTTTGAATTGAATGCCGAAAATCAAAGGTTCTTCAAAATATAGTTTTTCAGTTTTGCAGGACATTTTCTTGATCAAAATTCAACGCTGATTCTAAAAAACTCAACCTCATGTCGCTAGCTTATCTGTGAGCTGAGTTACAAAAAATCGATATGACTACACCCTTTGAATTGAATGCCGAAAATCAAAGGTTCTTCAAAATATAGTTTTTCAGTTTTGCAGGACATTTTCTTGATCAAAATTCAACGCTGATTCCAAAAAACTCAACCTCATGTCGCTAGCTTATCTGTGAGCTGAGTTACAAAAAATCGATATGACTACACCCTTTGAATTGAATGCCGAAAATCAAAGGTTCTTCAAAATATAGTTTTTCAGTTTTGCAGGACATTTTCTTGATCAAAATTCAACGCTGATTCCAAAAAACTCAACCTCATGTCGCTAGCTTATCTGTGAGCTGAGTTACGAAAAATCGATATGACTACACCCTTCGAAATCAGATGCCAAGAATCAAAGGTCCTTCAAAATGTAGTTTTTCAACTTTGCAGGACAGTTTCTTGATCAAAATTCAACGCTGATTCTAAAAAACTCAACCTCATGTCGCTAGCTTATCTGTGAGCTGAGTTACAAAAAATCGATATGACTACACCCTTCGAAATCAGATGCCAAGAATCAAAGGTCCTTCAAAATGTAGTTTTTCAACTTTGCAGGACATTTTCTTGATCAAAATTCAACGCTGATTCTAAAAAACTCAACCTCATGTCGCTAGCTTATCTGTGAGCTGAGTTACAAAAAATCGATATGACTACACCCTTCGAAATCAGATGCCAAGAATCAAAGGTCCTTCAAAATGTAGTTTTTGAACTTTGCAGGACATTTTCTTGATCAAAATTCAACGCTGATTCTAAAAAACTCAACCTCATGTCGCTAGCTTATCTGTGAGCTGAGTTACAAAAAATCGATATGACTACACCCTTTGAATTGAATGCCGAAAATCAAAGGTTCTTCAAAATATAGTTTTTCAGTTTTGCAGGACATTTTCTTGATCAAAATTCAACGCTGATTCCAAAAAACTCAACCTCATGTCGCTAGCTTATCTGTGAGCTGAGTTACAAAAAATCGATATGACTACACCCTTCGAAATCAGATGCCAAGAATCAAAGGTCCTTCAAAATGTAGTGTTTCAACTTTGCAGGACATTTTCTTGATCAAAATTCAACGCTGATTCTAAAAAATTCAACCTCATGTCGCTAGCTTATCTGTGAGCTGAGATACAAAAAATCGATATGACTACACCCTTCGAAATCAGATGCCAAGAATCAAAGGTCCTTCAAAATGTAGTTTTTGAACTTTGCAGGACATTTTCTTGATTAAAATTCAACGCTGATTCTAAAAAACTCAACCTCATGTCGCTAGCTTATCTGTGAGCTGAGTTACAAAAAATCGATATGACTACACCCTTTGAATTGAATGCCGAAAATCAAAGGTTCTTCAAAATATAGTTTTTCAGTTTTGCAGGACATTTTCTTGATCAAAATTCAACGCTGATTCAAAAAACTCAACCTCATGTCGCTAGCTTATCTGTGAGCTGAGTTACGAAAAATCGATATGACTACACCCTTCGAAATCAGATGCCAAGAATCAAAGATCTTTCAAAATGTAGTTTTTCAACTTTGCAGGACATTTTCTTGATCAAAATTCAACGCTGATTCAAAAAACTCAACCTCATGTCGCTAGCTTATCTTTGAGCTGAGTTACGAAAAATCGATATGACTACACCCTTCGAAATCAGATGCCAAGAATCAAAGGTCCTTCAAAATGTAGTTTTTCAACTTTGCAGGACATTTTCTTGATCAAAATTCAACGCTGATTCTAAAAAACTCAACCTCATGTCGCTAGCTTATCTGTGAGCTGAGTTACAAAAAATCGATATGACTACACCCTTCGAAATCAGATGCCAAGAATCAAAGGTCCTTCAAAATGTAGTTTTTCAACTTTGCAGGACATTTTCTTGATCGAAATTCAACGCTGATTCTAAAAAACTCAACCTCATGTCGCTAGCTTATCTGTGAGCTGAGTTACAAAAAATCGATATGACTACACCCTTCGAAATCAGATGCCAAGAATCAAAGGTCCTTCAAAATGTAGTTTTTCAACTTTGCAGGACATTTTCTTGATCGAAATTCAACGCTGATTCTAAAAAACTCAACCTCATGTCGCTAGCTCATCTGTGAGCTGAGTTACGAAAAATCGATATGACTACACCCTTCGAAATCAGATGCCAAGAATCAAAGGTCCTTCAAAATGTAGTTTTTCAACTTTGCAGGACATTTTCTTGATCAAAATTCAACGCTGATTCTAAAAAACTCAACCTCATGTCGCTAGCTCATCTGTGAGCTGAGTTACAAAAAATCGATATGACTCAGCGTTGAATTTTGATCAAGAAAAAGTCCTGCAAAATGAAAAACTACATTTTGAAGGACATTTGATTCTTGGCATCAAAATTCAACGGTGTAGTCATAAAACTCGATTTTTTGTAACTCAGCTCACAGATGAGCTAGCGACATGAGGTTGAGTTTTTTAGAATCAGCGTTGAATTTCAGATCAAGAAAATGGTCCTGCAAAATGAAAAACTACATTTTGAAGGACCTTTGATTCTTGGCATCAAAATTCAACGGTGTAGTCATATCGATTTTTCGTAACCTCATGCTCGCTAGCTTAGCTAGTGAGCATGAGGTTACAGTTTTTCGATATGACTACAGCGTTGAATTTTGATCCGAAGAAAATGTCCTGCAAAATTGAAAAACTACATTTTGAAGGACCTTTGATTCTTGGCATCAATTCAAAGGGTGTAGTCATAAAACTCGATTTTTTGTAACTCAGCTCACAGATAAGCTAGCGACATGAGGTTGAGTTTTTTAGAATCAGCGTTGAATTTTGATCCAAGAAAATGTCCTGCAAAATTGAAAAACTACATTTTGAAGGACCTTTGATTCTTGGCATCAAAATTCAACGGTGTAGTCATATCGATTTTTTGTAACTCAGCTCACAGATAAGCTAGCGACATGAGGTTGAGTTTTTTAGAATCAGCGTTGAATTTTGATCAAGAAAATGTCCTGCAAAATGAAAAACTACATTTTGAAGGACCTTTGATTCTTGGCATCTGAATTCAAGGGTGTAGTCATATCGATTTTTTGTAACTCAGCTCACAGATAAGCTAGCGACATGAGGTTGAGTTTTTTAGAATCAGCGTTGAATTTTGATCCGAAGAAAATGTCCTGCAAAATTGAAAGTTTTTCATTTTGAAGGACATTTTCTTGATCAAAATTCAACGCTGATTCAAAAAACTCAACCTCATGTCGCTAGCTTATCTGTGAGCTGAGTTACAAAAAATCGATTTGACTACACCCTTGAATTTTGATGCCAAGAATCAAAGGTCCTGCAAAATTAGTTTTTCATTTTGAAGGACATTTGATTCTTGATCAAAATTCAAGGGTGTACGTCATATCGATTTTTTGTAACTCAGCTCACAGATAAGCTAGCGACATGAGGTTGAGTTTTTTATGAATCAGCGTTGAATTTTGATGCAAGAAAATGTCCTGCAAAGTTGTAAAACTACATTTTGAAGGACCTTTGATTCTTGGCATCTGATTTCGAAGGGTGTAGTCATATCGATTTTTTGTAACTCAGCTCACAGATAAGCTAGCGACATGAGGTTGAGTTTTTTAGAATCAGCGTTGAATTTTGATCAAGAAAATGTCCTGCAAAATTGAAAAACTACATTTTGAAGGACCTTTGATTCTTGGCATCAATTCAAAGGGTGTAGTCATATCGATTTTTTGTAACTCAGCTCACAGATAAGCTAGCGACATGAGGTTGAGTTTTTTAGAATCAGCGTTGAATTTTGATCAAGAAAATGTCCTGCAAAGTTGAAAAACTACATTTTGAAGGACCTTTGATTCTTGGCATCTGAATTCGAAGGGTGTAGTCATATCGATTTTTTGTAACTCAGCTCACAGATAAGCTAGCGACATGAGGTTGAGTTTTTTAGAATCAGCGTTGAATTTTGATCAAGAAAATGTCCTGCAAAGTTGAAAAACTACATTTTGAAGGACCTTTGATTCTTGGCATCTGATTTCGAAGGGTGTAGTCATATCGATTTTTTGTAACTCAGCTCACAGATAAGCTAGCGACATGAGGTTGAGTTTTTTAGAATCAGCGTTGAATTTTGATCAAGAAAATGTCCTGCAAAATGAAAAACTACATTTTGAAGGACCTTTGATTCTTCAACGCATTCTAAAAAACTCGAAGGGTGTAGTCATATCGATTTTTTGTAACTCAGCTCACAGATAAGCTAGCGACATGAGGTTGAGTTTTTTAGAATCAGCGTTGAATTTTGATCAAGAAAATGTCCTGCAAAGTTGAAAAACTACATTTTGAAGGACCTTTGATTCTTGGCATCTGATTTCGAAGGGTGTAGTCATATCGATTTTTTGTAACTCAGCTCACAGATAAGCTAGCGACATGAGGTTGAGTTTTTTAGAATCAGCGTTGAATTTTGATCAAGAAAATGTCCTGCAAAATGAAAAACTACATTTTGAAGAACCTTTGATTTTCTTGCATCTGATTCAAAGGGTGTAGTCATATCGATTTTTTGTAACTCAGCTCACAGATAAGCTAGCGACATGAGGTTGAGTTTTTTAGAATCAGCGTTGAATTTTGATCAAGAAAATGTCCTGCAAAGTTGAAAAACTACATTTTGAAGGACCTTTGATTCTTGGCATCTGATTTCGAAGGGTGTAGTCATATCGATTTTTCGTAACTCAGCTCACAGATAAGCTAGCGACATGAGGTTGAGTTTTTTAGAATCAGCGTTGAATTTTGATCAAGAAAATGTCCTGCAAAATTGAAAAACTACATTTTGAAGGACCTTTGATTCTTGGCATCTGATTTCGAAGGGTGTAGTCATATCGATTTTTTGTAACTCAGCTCACAGATAAGCTAGCGACATGAGGTTGAGTTTTTTATGAATCAGCGTTGAATTTTGATCAAGAAAATGTCCTGCAAAGTTGAAAAACTACATTTTGAAGGACCTTTGATTCTTGGCATCTGATTTCGAAGGGTGTAGTCATATCGATTTTTCGTAACTCAGCTCACAGATAAGCTAGCGACATGAGGTTGAGTTTTTTAGAATCAGCGTTGAATTTTGATCAAGAAAATGTCCTGCAAAATTGAAAAACTACATTTTGAAGGACCTTTGATTCTTGGCATCTGATTTCGAAGGGTGTAGTCATATCGATTTTTTTGTAACTCAGCTCACAGATAAGCTAGCGACATGAGGTTGAGTTTTTTAGAATCAGCGTTGAATTTCAGATCAAGAAAATGTCCTGCAAAGTTGAAAAACTACATTTTGAAGGACCTTTGATTCTTGGCATCTGATTTCGAAGGGTGTAGTCATATCGATTTTTTGTAACTCAGCTCACAGATGAGCTAGCGACATGAGGTTGAGTTTTTTAGAATCAGCGTTGAATTTTGATCAAGAAAATGTCCTGCAAAGTTGAAAAACTACATTTTGAAGGACCTTTGATTCTTGGAATTCAATTTCGAAGGGTGTAGTCATATCGATTTTTCTGTAACTCAGCTCACAGATAAGCTAGCGACATGAGGTTGAGTTTTTTAGAATCAGCGTTGAATTTTGATCAAGAAAATGTCCTGCAAAGTTGAAAAACTACATTTTGAAGGACCTTTGATTCTTGGCATCTGATTTCGAAGGGTGTAGTCATATCGATTTTTCAACTTTGTAGGACATTTTCTTGATCAAGAATTCAACGCTGAGCTAAAAAACTCAACCTCATGTCGCTAGCTTATCTGTGAGCTGAGTTACAAAAAATCGATATGACTACACCCTTCGAAATCAGATGCCAAGAATCAAAGGTCCTTCAAAATGTAGTTTTTGAACTTTGCAGGACATTTTCTTGATTAAAATTAACGCTGATTCTAAAAAACTCAACCTCATGTCGCTAGCTTATCTGTGAGCTGAGTTACAAAAAATCGATATGACTACACCCTTTGAATTGAATTCAAAGGTTCTTCAAAATATAGGTGTAGTCATATCGATTTTTTGTAACTCAGCTCACAGATAAGCTAGCGACATGAGGTTGAGTTTTTTAGAATCAGCGTTGAATTTTGATCAAGAAAATGTCCTGCAAAGTTGAAAAACTACATTTTGAAGGACCTTTGATTCTTGGCATCTGATTTCGAAGGGTGTAGTCATATCGATTTTTCGTAACTCAGCTCACAGATAAGCTAGCGACATGAGGTTGAGTTTTTTAGAATCAGCGTTGAATTTTGATCAAGAAAATGTCCTGCAAAGTTGAAAAACTACATTTTGAAGGACCTTTGATTCTTGGCATCTGATTTCGAAGGGTGTAGTCATATCGATTTTTCAACTCAGCTCACAGATAAGCTAGCGACATGAGGTTGAGTTTTTTAGAATCAGCGTTGAATTTTGATCAAGAAAATGTCCTGCAAAGTTGAAAAACTACATTTTGAAGGACCTTTGATTCTTGGCATCTGATTTCGAAGGGTGTAGTCATATCGATTTTTTGTAACTCAGCTCACAGATAAGCTAGCGACATGAGGTTGAGTTTTTTATGAATCAGCGTTGAATTTTGATCAAGAAAATGTCCTGCAAAATGAAAAACTACATTTTGAAGGACCTTTGATTCTTGGCATCTGAATTCAAGGGTGTAGTCATATCGATTTTTTGTAACTCAGCTCACAGATAAGCTAGCGACATGAGGTTGAGTTTTTTAGAATCAGCGTTGAATTTTGATCAAGAAAATGTCCTGCAAAATGAAAAACTACATTTTGAAGGACCTTTGATTCTTGGCATCTGATTCTCGAAGGGTGTAGTCATATCGATTTTTCTGTAACTCAGCTCACAGATAAGCTAGCGACATGAGGTTGAGTTTTTTAGAATCAGCGTTGAATTTCTCCTATCAAGAAAATGTCCTGCAAAGTTGAAAAACTACATTTTGAAGGACCTTTGATTCTTGGCATCTGATTTCGAAGGGTGTAGTCATATCGATTTTTGCGTAACTCAGCTCACAGATAAGCTAGCGACATGAGGTTGAGTTTTTTAGAATCAGCGTTGAATTTTTTTCAAGAAAATGTCCTGCAAAGTTGAAAAACTACGATTTTGAAGGACCTTTGATTCTTGGCATCTCATTTCAAAGGGTGTAGTCATATCGATTTTTTGTAACTCAGCTCACAGATAAGCTAGCGACATGAGGTTGAGTTTTTTAAAATCAGCGTTGAATTTTGATCAAGAAAATGTCCTGCAAAATGAAAAACTACATTTTGAAGGACCTTTGATTCTTGGCATCGAAATTCAAAGGGTGTAGTCATATCGATTTTTTGTAACTCAGCTCACAGATAAGCTAGCGACATGAGGTTGAGTTTTTTAGAATCAGCGTTGAATTTTGATCAAGAAAATGTCCTGCAAAGTTGTAAAACTACATTTTGAAGGACCTTTGATTCTTGGCATCTGATTTCGAAGGGTGTAGTCATATCGATTTTTTGTAACTCAGCTCACAGATAAGCTAGCGACATGAGGTTGAGTTTTTTAGAATCAGCGTTGAATTTTGATCAAGAAAATGTCCTGCAAAGTTGAAAAACTACATTTTGAAGGACCTTTGATTCTTGGCATCTGATTTCGAAGGGTGTAGTCATATCGATTTTTTGTAACTCAGCTCACAGATAAGCTAGCGACATGAGGTTGAGTTTTTATGAATCAGCGTTGAATTTTGATCAAGAAAATGTCCTGCAAAATGTAAAACTACATTTTGAAGGACCTTTGATTTTCTTGCATCAATTCAAAGGGTGTAGTCATATCGATTTTTTGTAACTCAGCTCACAGATAAGCTAGCGACATGAGGTTGAGTTTTTTAGAATCAGCGTTGAATTTTGATCAAGAAAAAGTCCTGCAAAGTTGTAAAACTACATTTTGAAGGACCTTTGATTCTTGGCATCTGATTTCGAAGGGTGTAGTCATATCGATTTTTTGTAACTCAGCTCACAGATAAGCTAGCGACATGAGGTTGAGTTTTTTAGAATCAGCGTTGAATTTTGATCAAGAAAATGTCCTTCAAAATGTAGTTTTTCAACTTTGCAGGACATTTTCTTGATCAAAATTCAACGCTGATTCTAAAAAACTCAACCTCATGTCGCTAGCTTATCTGTGAGCTGAGTTACAAAAAATCGACATGACTACACCCTTTGAATTGAATGCCGAAAATCAAAGGTTCTTCAAAATATAGTTTTTCAGTTTTGCAGGACATTTTCTTGATCAAAATTCAACGCTGATTCCAAAAAACTCAACCTCATGTCGCTAGCTTATCTGTGAGCTGAGTTACAAAAAATCGATATGACTACACCCTTCGAAATCAGATGCCAAGAATCAAAGGTCCTTCAAAATGTAGTTTTGAACTTTGCAGGACATTTTCTTGATCAAAATTCAACGCTGATTCTAAAAAACTCAACCTCATGTCGCTAGCTTATCTGTGAGCTGAGTTACAAAAAATCGATATGACTACACCCTTTGAATTGAATGCCGAAAATCAAAGGTTCTTCAAAATATAGTTTTTCAGTTTTGCAGGACATTTTCTTGATCAAAATTCAACGCTGATTCCAAAAAACTCAACCTCATGTCGCTAGCTTATCTGTGAGCTGAGTTACAAAAAATCGATATGACTACACCCTTCGAAATCAGATGCCAAGAATCAAAGGTCCTTCAAAATGTAGTTTTTCAACTTTGCAGGACATTTTCTTGATCAAAATTCAACGCTGATTCTAAAAAACTCAACCTCATGTCGCTAGCTTATCTGTGAGCTGAGTTACGAAAAATCGATATGACTACACCCTTCGAAATCAGATGCCAAGAATCAAAGGTCCTTCAAAATGTAGTTTTTCAACTTTGCAGGACATTTTCTTGATCAAAATTCAACGCTGATTCTAAAAAACTCAACCTCATGTCGCTAGCTTATCTGTGAGCTGAGTTACAAAAAATCGACATGACTACACCCTTTGAATTGAATGCCGAAAATCAAAGGTTCTTCAAAATATAGTTTTTCAGTTTTGCAGGACATTTTCTTGATCAAAATTCAACGCTGATTCCAAAAAACTCAACCTCATGTCGCTAGCTTATCTGTGAGCTGAGTTACAAAAAATCGATATGACTACACCCTTCGAAATCAGATGCCAAGAATCAAAGGTCCTTCAAAATGTAGTTTTTGAACTTTGCAGGACATTTTCTTGATCAAAATTCAACGCTGATTCTAAAAAACTCAACCTCATGTCGCTAGCTTATCTGTGAGCTGAGTTACAAAAAATCGATATGACTACACCCTTTGAATTGAATGCCGAAAATCAAAGGTTCTTCAAAATATAGTTTTTCAGTTTTGCAGGACATTTTCTTGATCAAAATTCAACGCTGATTCCAAAAAACTCAACCTCATGTCGCTAGCTTATCTGTGAGCTGAGTTACAAAAAATCGATATGACTACACCCTTCGAAATCAGATGCCAAGAATCAAAGGTCCTTCAAAATGTAGTTTTTCAACTTTGCAGGACATTTTCTTGATCAAAATTCAACGCTGATTCTAAAAAACTCAACCTCATGTCGCTAGCTTATCTGTGAGCTGAGTTACGAAAAATCGATATGACTACACCCTTCGAAATCAGATGCCAAGAATCAAAGGTCCTTCAAAATGTAGTTTTTCAACTTTGCAGGACATTTTCTTGATCGAAATTCAACGCTGATTCTAAAAAACTCAACCTCATGTCGCTAGCTTATCTGTGAGCTGAGTTACAAAAAATCGATATGACTACACCCTTCGAAATCAGATGCCAAGAATCAAAGGTCCTTCAAAATGTAGTTTTTGAACTTTGCAGGACATTTTCTTGATTAAAATTCAACGCTGATTCTAAAAAACTCAACCTCATGTCGCTAGCTTATCTGTGAGCTGAGTTACAAAAAATCGATATGACTACACCCTTTGAATTGAATGCCGAAAATCAAAGGTTCTTCAAAATATAGTTTTTCAGTTTTGCAGGACATTTTCTTGATCAAAATTCAACGCTGATTCTAAAAAACTCAACCTCATGTCGCTAGCTTATCTGTGAGCTGAGTTACGAAAAATCGATATGACTACACCCTTCGAAATCAGATGCCAAGAATCAAAGGTCCTTCAAAATGTAGTTTTTCAACTTTGCAGGACATTTTCTTGATCAAAATTCAACGCTGATTCTAAAAAACTCAACCTCATGTCGCTAGCTTATCTGTGAGCTGAGTTACAAAAAATCGACATGACTACACCCTTTGAATTGAATGCCGAAAATCAAAGGTTCTTCAAAATATAGTTTTTCAGTTTTGCAGGACATTTTCTTGATCAAAATTCAACGCTGATTCCAAAAAACTCAACCTCATGTCGCTAGCTTATCTGTGAGCTGAGTTACAAAAAATCGATATGACTACACCCTTCGAAATCAGATGCCAAGAATCAAAGGTCCTTCAAAATGTAGTTTTTGAACTTTGCAGGACATTTTCTTGATCAAAATTCAACGCTGATTCTAAAAAACTCAACCTCATGTCGCTAGCTTATCTGTGAGCTGAGTTACAAAAAATCGATATGACTACACCCTTTGAATTGAATGCCGAAAATCAAAGGTTCTTCAAAATATAGTTTTTCAGTTTTGCAGGACATTTTCTTGATCAAAATTCAACGCTGATTCCAAAAAACTCAACCTCATGTCGCTAGCTTATCTGTGAGCTGAGTTACAAAAAATCGATATGACTACACCCTTCGAAATCAGATGCCAAGAATCAAAGGTCCTTCAAAATGTAGTTTTTCAACTTTGCAGGACATTTTCTTGATCAAAATTCAACGCTGATTCTAAAAAACTCAACCTCATGTCGCTAGCTTATCTGTGAGCTGAGTTACGAAAAATCGATATGACTACACCCTTCGAAATCAGATGCCAAGAATCAAAGGTCCTTCAAAATGTAGTTTTTCAACTTTGCAGGACATTTTCTTGATCGAAATTCAACGCTGATTCTAAAAAACTCAACCTCATGTCGCTAGCTTATCTGTGAGCTGAGTTACAAAAAATCGATATGACTACACCCTTCGAAATCAGATGCCAAGAATCAAAGGTCCTTCAAAATGTAGTTTTTGAACTTTGCAGGACATTTTCTTGATTAAAATTCAACGCTGATTCTAAAAAACTCAACCTCATGTCGCTAGCTTATCTGTGAGCTGAGTTACAAAAAATCGATATGACTACACCCTTTGAATTGAATGCCGAAAATCAAAGGTTCTTCAAAATATAGTTTTTCAGTTTTGCAGGACATTTTCTTGATCAAAATTCAACGCTGATTCTAAAAAACTCAACCGAGCTATTTTCTTTTTTATTTCCCTATTCACGCGTTTTTTTCATATTCTCCTTAGTTTTTCGTCTCTTTCTTTATCCTGAAAATTAGTGCAATGACTTCCACTTCGGATAAGACCAGGTGCGTCGAAAATGGTGCAGTGGATCCCACAAAGACCGCTCCCCTGTTTCCGGCGAGCTTGATCGCTGTTGCTTCGGCTGCGTCCGATGCGGATTCCCCCTGTGACACTCCTAATCCACCAAAGCGATTGGCTAAGGCTGGACGTGGCGTTAAGAGGGGATCCTCGTCTGGCTATGCCGTCGCAAAAGCCGCCGAAAGGAAGA
Source organism: Caenorhabditis parvicauda (assembly GCA_963978915.1). NCBI lineage: Eukaryota > Metazoa > Nematoda > Chromadorea > Rhabditida > Rhabditidae > Caenorhabditis > Caenorhabditis parvicauda. The sequence continues at coordinate 9,149 of CAXBUI010000427.1, read as the reverse complement.
ACCCTTCTGGACCCACCAGAGCCGTTCTGCTGTATGATAACGGCAGGCTGCTCGAGAAACTGGCTCTGTCCCAGGGCGCTATCTCTACCCGGGACGCCGAGATCAAGAGTCTGCATGCAGCTCTTGCCGAGGCGAAACGACGTGAGGAGCGGCTTGAGAAAGAAGTCGAGTTTCAAAGAGAGACTGTCACCAAAGTCATACAGCAGATCGCCTCTTTGGGTGAGAGACTCCAGTTGAGGGATCACCCGCAAACCAGCTCCAGCTCGTCAATTATACATGAGCCAATGGAGGTGGGTTGTTCGGGTGACCTCCAGCTGAAGTCTCCTACTGTTTTAGATCAAGCTATCGTCACTCTGGAAGCCAAACAATTGGCGGAGGCTATGGCAAAAAAGTCTTGCTATGCCGTCGTTGAAAGATTGGTCGACCAGAAGGACGAAGAAGGTTCAAAAGCAGATTCCTTTCTCATAAATACAGTATGTGAAAAAGTTGGACTGAAAGAGAACTTAGTGGAGTGCTTCCGCAATAATCCCAAAACACAAAAGTCGGCCGGCCCTCCTCGGGTTCTCAAGGTACGCTTCGATAATGTTGAGTCTCGCAACAAGTTTCTTGAAGCGGGGCTCAAGTACATAGAAATGCGTATTTGGAGAGCCATAAGTCAATCGCGGGTTTCAAGGCGGATGGCCCCAGCATACGTATTCGAAGGGACATGACCCAGCCTGAACTGACCAGGTTGTATGAGTTGCGTCGTAGTACCTTCGAAAAAAATCAAAAGGCGGGTGTAATCCGTTTTGTAGTCCGAGATTTGAAGGAGGTTCAGCTGACTAAGGAGTACCCACTTCGATCTCTCCCTGTATCAACTAATAATGCCGCGCCTCGTTAGATTGGAAGCCTGCTAACTTTGTCTCCGCCTGACGAGAACAAGGCCTCTCTAACTCTCAAAATTGTTTATACTAATATTAGAAGTATTTTAAATAGTGAAAAGTTAAAGTTGGCGCTGGCATTAATTCCCACGTACTGTATTGATATATTGATGTATTCTGAAACATTTCTCGACTCTTCCGTCCCTGATCAATATGTTCAATCCCTTCTTGATGAGCTTCAATTAGACTTCAGTTTCCTACGATGCGATAGACAGCCTAACTCGAAAAAGAGCTGTGGTGGTGGTGTAATGGTTCTTTATAGAAAAGATATTAACATCTTACCTGTATCAGTACCATCATTAAATCTTAATTATGAAAGTCATTACTCCGATGTTCTACTATTTTCCATTGAAAAACATATATTTAGTATTATCTATAGACCCCCTTTCACGAATTCTGAACAAATTGAATTCCTTTTCTCCGAACTATATGACTTTTTTATTTCAAATAACACTTCCAGCTCGATTAACCTCATAGGAGACCTCAACCTTCCCAAAGTAGTTTGGACGGATCCTACTGACTTTCAGTGCGGTAGCAGTAGCCTCACAAAACTTGTACAAATGTTCAATTTGCATCAAATAGTCAATTTTCCCACACGCTACTCCCCTGAAGGTCATGGATCTTGTCTCGATGTCTTGCTCACATCATCCCCCTCGCTCTTCCGGTCTCCCCGTAACATAGGTAACATTTTAGGTTCTGATCATATAGGTTTTAATACATATCTCACGTTGCCTATCCTCCATAAGACTGTACCCAAAAAAACATCTACGAAATCCTTTTTTATCCTCAGAAAATGCAACTTCAAATTAGTCAACATGTGTTTAGCCGGCATTGACTGGCATCACTTCTTTGGTCATCATTCTAGTCTTGATGAAAAATACAAAGCCTTTATAGACTTATTTGACTCAGCTCTCATGGCTCACACTCCTGTAAATAACAAGCGCTTCAGCAAACGCTCTTACGCATCTAAATCAAAACTTCGGCGCTTAAACTTTCTGATTAAAAATTGCCACAAAAATCCAGCTAAATACAAGTTATCCAAACTAAAAAGCCTTAAAAAATATCTTTTGAAATGCAATTACGTACATGATCAAAAAATATTCGAAAACATGTCATATCAAAAGTTTTGTAATTTCATAACCAATAGAATTAAAGCCAACAAATTTACAGAATCCATTCTTCGCAACAGTACAGGTAGTCCTATTACATCTAATGAACAAAAAGCTTCCGTATTTGTAACTGAATTTTCCAAAAGTTTCTCTTACAAAAATATGCCCGTTCCTTTTGGCCCCTTCCCTAAAAACTGTTGCGAAGATCCGGATTTCAGTCCTCACGTCTTAGCTAATGTCATGTCAAATCTTGAGCCTAAATTTAATTTTTCAAGAAACCTCATCAATCAGTTTGTTATTAAAAATTGCGCGATTTCTTTAGCTGAACCCCTCTCTATATTGTTCAAGGCAGCATACGAAAAGGGTCACTGTTTTGATCAATGGAAGACCTCATACGTTACACCTGTTTTCAAAAAAGGCGATCGCAGTGATCCCTCGAACTATCGTCCAATATCACTTTCTGACGCCATCTCAAGAGTTATGGAAAAAGTAATATCTTTTTACATTAGATCTAAATTCGCTTCTAAGTTTTCCAGTTTACAATACGGATTCCTGGCTGGTAGGTCATGTAACACTCAGCTTATACAGTTCACTAGTCATTGCAAGCACCTTATGCTAGATAAGAAATGGGTTGATGTAATTTACTTAGATTTCGCCAAAGCATTTGACACTGTTCCTGACTTGGCAAACCACTCCCTTCTTTTGATTATAATTACAACTCCACCACACTCATAAGAACATCGCAAATAAGGGACCTCGGTGTCTTGATTGATAATAAGCTCAAATTCAATACACACAGTGTTAATGCTTACAATCTTGCAATGGTTAGGACTAAGCAAATTCTCAAAGTACTCAAATTTTCCACACTTGACCCATATATTAGAGCTTTCAATATTTATGTAAGACCTTTATTAATGTATGGTGTGGAAATAAGCCCTCCGCCTATTAACTCTAGTAACTCGAAAATGCTCGAGCAACCTCTTAAATTTTTCACTCGGAAAATTTTTTCTAGATTAAATCTGTCTTTTTTCTCATATAACGATAGATTGCAAAAGAGTGGATGCACGAGCATTTTCCGGGACAGAACAAATCGTGTTTTACTAACCTTCTCAAAATTCTTATTAGAAAAGTCCTATTATCCTAACTTGAACAACGAAGTGAATTTTGGCAATTCTAATCGCCGTCCTTGGACTGTTCTCCTAAAAGTACATTGCCAAAGTCCTTTTCTTTTATACACTGCACCTATTTGGAATCGTATTTGTCACCTATTTTCCGCTGATACCAAACTGAGAGAAATGAAAAAAATAATAAATACGGTTCCAAACTCACTGCTCTTTCAAGAAATTCCGCCATCTCTCTTGTAAAATAATACATCTTGTTTCATTTTGCATCACTCAGTCACTCTAAAATCATCTTTTTTTTTTCTTCAAGTTATGTACTAATCTTGTTTAATTTCACCTATCTGGCTGACTGACGAAATGGCTTAACTGACTGGCTAACGGATCGACCTTGGAACCACGTCACTACATCACCGACGTTGCTGTGAGAAGCAAGCCGAGCTTACACGTGCTGACTGACGGACTGATCTTCGAACCATGTGACCACATCACCAATATTACTGCGAGAAGCGAGCCGATCTTTGTACACTCACCAAAAAACAACTCAAGAACACTGAAGTCACACCAGATATGCGTCATATTAATTAATAGCCATTTTATGCTTAGAAATTGTCTCCTATCACGATTTATGATAACCAGCTACCCGTGCTATTGCTGGCACTGGTCTGGTCTTCTTTGTTTATTACTGTTAATAAACATTCGAGTTAACCTCATGTCGCTAGCTTATCTGCGAGCTGAGTTACAAAAAATCGATATGACTACACCCTTCGAAATCAGATGCCAAGAATCAAAGGTCCTTCAAAATGTAGTTTTTCAACTTTGCAGGACATTTTCTTGATCGAAATTCAACGCTGATTCTAAAAAACTCAACCTCATGTCGCTAGCTCATCTGTGAGCTGAGTTACAAAAAATCGATATGACTACACCCTTCGAAATCAGATGCCAAGAATCAAAGGTCCTTCAAAATGTAGTTTTTCAACTTTGCAGGACATTTTCTTGATCGAAATTCAACGCTGATTCTAAAAAACTCAACCTCATGTCGCTAGCTTATCTGTGAGCTGAGTTACAAAAAATCGATATGACTACACCCTTTGAATTGAATGCCGAAAATCAAAGGTTCTTCAAAATATAGTTTTTCAGTTTTGCAGGACATTTTCTTGATCAAAATTCAACGCTGATTCCAAAAAACTCAACCTCATGTCGCTAGCTTATCTGTGAGCTGAGTTACAAAAAATCGATATGACTACACCCTTCGAAATCAGATGCCAAGAATCAAAGGTCCTTCAAAATGTAGTTTTTCAACTTTGCAGGACATTTTCTTGATCAAAATTCAACGCTGATTCTAAAAAACTCAACCTCATGTCGCTAGCTTATCTGTGAGCTGAGTTACAAAAAATCGATATGACTACACCCTTCGAAATCAGATGCCAAGAATCAAAGGTCCTTCAAAATGTAGTTTTTGAACTTTGCAGGACATTTTCTTGATTAAAATTCAACGCTGATTCTAAAAAACTCAACCTCATGTCGCTAGCTTATCTGTGAGCTGAGTTACAAAAAATCGATATGACTACACCCTTTGAATTGAATGCCGAAAATCAAAGGTTCTTCAAAATATAGTTTTTCAGTTTTGCAGGACATTTTCTTGATCAAAATTCAACGCTGATTCTAAAAAACTCAACCTCATGTCGCTAGCTTATCTGTGAGCTGAGTTACAAAAAATCGATATGACTACACCCTTCGAAATCAGATGCCAAGAATCAAAGGTCCTTCAAAATGTAGTTTTTCAACTTTGCAGGACATTTTCTTGATCGAAATTCAACGCTGATTCTAAAAAACTCAACCTCATGTCGCTAGCTCATCTGTGAGCTGAGTTACAAAAAATCGATATGACTACACCCTTCGAAATCAGATGCCAAGAATCAAAGGTCCTTCAAAATGTAGTTTTTCAACTTTGCAGGACATTTTCTTGATCGAAATTCAACGCTGATTCTAAAAAACTCAACCTCATGTCGCTAGCTCATCTGTGAGCTGAGTTACGAAAAATCGATATGACTACACCCTTCGAAATCAGATGCCAAGAATCAAAGGTCCTTCAAAATGTAGTTTTTCAACTTTGCAGGACATTTTCTTGATCAAAATTCAACGCTGATTCTAAAAAACTCAACCTCATGTCGCTAGCTTATCTGTGAGCTGAGTTACGAAAAATCGATATGACTACATCCTTCGAAATCAGATGCCAAGAATCAAAGGTCCTTCAAAATGTAGTTTTTCAACTTTGCAGGACATTTTCTTGATCAAAATTCAACGCTGATTCTAAAAAACTCAACCTCATGTCGCTAGCTTATCTGTGAGCTGAGTTACGAAAAATCGATATGACTACACCCTTCGAAATCAGATGCCAAGAATCAAAGGTCCTTCAAAATGTAGTTTTTCAATTTTGCAGGACACTTTCTTGATCAAAATTCAACGCTGATTCCAAAAAACTCAACCTCATGTCGCTAGCTTATCTGTGAGCTGAGTTACGAAAAATCGATATGACTACACCCTTCGAAATCAGATGCCAAGAATCAAAGGTCCTTCAAAATGTAGTTTTTCAACTTTGCAGGACATTTTCTTGATCAAAATTCAACGCTGATTCTAAAAAACTCAACCTCATGTCGCTAGCTTATCTGTGAGCTGAGTTACAAAAAATCGACATGACTACACCCTTTGAATTGAATGCCGAAAATCAAAGGTTCTTCAAAATATAGTTTTTCAGTTTTGCAGGACATTTTCTTGATCAAAATTCAACGCTGATTCCAAAAAACTCAACCTCATGTCGCTAGCTTATCTGTGAGCTGAGTTACAAAAAATCGATATGACTACACCCTTCGAAATCAGATGCCAAGAATCAAAGGTCCTTCAAAATGTAGTTTTTGAACTTTGCAGGACATTTTCTTGATCAAAATTCAACGCTGATTCTAAAAAACTCAACCTCATGTCGCTAGCTTATCTGTGAGCTGAGTTACAAAAAATCGATATGACTACACCCTTTGAATTGAATGCCGAAAATCAAAGGTTCTTCAAAATATAGTTTTTCAGTTTTGCAGGACATTTTCTTGATCAAAATTCAACGCTGATTCCAAAAAACTCAACCTCATGTCGCTAGCTTATCTGTGAGCTGAGTTACAAAAAATCGATATGACTACACCCTTCGAAATCAGATGCCAAGAATCAAAGGTCCTTCAAAATGTAGTTTTTCAACTTTGCAGGACATTTTCTTGATCAAAATTCAACGCTGATTCTAAAAAACTCAACCTCATGTCGCTAGCTTATCTGTGAGCTGAGTTACGAAAAATCGATATGACTACACCCTTCGAAATCAGATGCCAAGAATCAAAGGTCCTTCAAAATGTAGTTTTTCAACTTTGCAGGACATTTTCTTGATCAAAATTCAACGCTGATTCTAAAAAACTCAACCTCATGTTGCTAGCTTATCTGTGAGCTGAGTTACAAAAAATCGATATGACTACACCCTTCGAAATCAGATGCCAAGAATCAAAGGTCCTTCAAAATGTAGTTTTTCAACTTTGCAGGACATTTTCTTGATCAAAATTCAACGCTGATTCCAAAAAACTCAACCTCATGTCGCTAGCTTATCTGTGAGCTGAGTTACAAAAAATCGATATGACTACACCCTTCGAAATCAGATGCCAAGAATCAAAGGTCCTTCAAAATGTAGTTTTTGAACTTTGCAGGACATTTTCTTGATTAAAATTCAACGCTGATTCTAAAAAACTCAACCTCATGTCGCTAGCTTATCTGTGAGCTGAGTTACAAAAAATCGATATGACTACACCCTTTGAATTGAATGCCGAAAATCAAAGGTTCTTCAAAATATAGTTTTTCAGTTTTGCAGGACATTTTCTTGATCAAAATTCAACGCTGATTCTAAAAAACTCAACCTCATGTCGCTAGCTTATCTGTGAGCTGAGTTACAAAAAATCGATATGACTACACCCTTCGAAATCAGATGCCAAGAATCAAAGGTCCTTCAAAATGTAGTTTTTCAACTTTGCAGGACATTTTCTTGATCGAAATTCAACGCTGATTCTAAAAAACTCAACCTCATGTCGCTAGCTCATCTGTGAGCTGAGTTACAAAAAATCGATATGACTACACCCTTCGAAATCAGATGCCAAGAATCAAAGGTCCTTCAAAATGTAGTTTTTCAACTTTGCAGGACATTTTCTTGATCGAAATTCAACGCTGATTCTAAAAAACTCAACCTCATGTCGCTAGCTCATCTGTGAGCTGAGTTACGAAAAATCGATATGACTACACCCTTCGAAATCAGATGCCAAGAATCAAAGGTCCTTCAAAATGTAGTTTTTCAACTTTGCAGGACATTTTCTTGATCAAAATTCAACGCTGATTCTAAAAACCTCAACCTCATGTCGCTAGCTTATCTGTGAGCTGAGTTACGAAAAATCGATATGACTACACCCTTCGAAATCAGATGCCAAGAATCAAAGGTCCTTCAAAATGTAGTTTTTCAACTTTGCAGGACATTTTCTTGATCAAAATTCAACGCTGATTCTAAAAAACTCAACCTCATGTCGCTAGCTTATCTGTGAGCTGAGTTACGAAAAATCGATATGACTACACCCTTCGAAATCAGATGCCAAGAATCAAAGGTCCTTCAAAATGTAGTTTTTCAATTTTGCAGGACATTTTCTTGATCAAAATTCAACGCTGATTCCAAAAAACTCAACCTCATGTCGCTAGCTTATCTGTGAGCTGAGTTACGAAAAATCGATATGACTACACCCTTCGAAATCAGATGCCAAGAATCAAAGGTCCTTCAAAATGTAGTTTTTCAACTTTGCAGGACATTTTCTTGATCAAAATTCAACGCTGATTCTAAAAAACTCAACCTCATGTCGCTAGCTTATCTGTGAGCTGAGTTACAAAAAATCGACATGACTACACCCTTTGAATTGAATGCCGAAAATCAAAGGTTCTTCAAAATATAGTTTTTCAGTTTTGCAGGACATTTTCTTGATCAAAATTCAACGCTGATTCCAAAAAACTCAACCTCATGTCGCTAGCTTATCTGTGAGCTGAGTTACAAAAAATCGATATGACTACACCCTTCGAAATCAGATGCCAAGAATCAAAGGTCCTTCAAAATGTAGTTTTTGAACTTTGCAGGACATTTTCTTGATCAAAATTCAACGCTGATTCTAAAAAACTCAACCTCATGTCGCTAGCTTATCTGTGAGCTGAGTTACAAAAAATCGATATGACTACACCCTTTGAATTGAATGCCGAAAATCAAAGGTTCTTCAAAATATAGTTTTTCAGTTTTGCAGGACATTTTCTTGATCAAAATTCAACGCTGATTCCAAAAAACTCAACCTCATGTCGCTAGCTTATCTGTGAGCTGAGTTACAAAAAATCGATATGACTACACCCTTCGAAATCAGATGCCAAGAATCAAAGGTCCTTCAAAATGTAGTTTTTCAACTTTGCAGGACATTTTCTTGATCAAAATTCAACGCTGATTCTAAAAAACTCAACCTCATGTCGCTAGCTTATCTGTGAGCTGAGTTACAAAAAATCGATATGACTACACCCTTCGAAATCAGATGCCAAGAATCAAAGGTCCTTCAAAATGTAGTTTTTGAACTTTGCAGGACATTTTCTTGATCAAAATTCAACGCTGATTCTAAAAAACTCAACCTCATGTCGCTAGCTTATCTGTGAGCTGAGTTACAAAAAATCGATATGACTACACCCTTTGAATTGAATGCCGAAAATCAAAGGTTCTTCAAAATATAGTTTTTCAGTTTTGCAGGACATTTTCTTGATCAAAATTCAACGCTGATTCTAAAAAACTCAACCTCATGTCGCTAGCTTATCTGTGAGCTGAGTTACAAAAAATCGATATGACTACACCCTTCGAAATCAGATGCCAAGAATCAAAGGTCCTTCAAAATGTAGTTTTTGAACTTTGCAGG
>CAXBUI010000422.1:0-33021 GCA_963978915.1 Caenorhabditis parvicauda | reverse complement strand
TGACTACTGTGACTCAACTCACAGGGAAGCTGGCAAATCATGGTAACCTGTTTTGGATTCAGCATGAAATTTCAGTCAAGAAGAAGTTTTGAAAAAACGAAAAAACTACATTTTGAACATTTTCGATTTCTCATGGTTTTGATGAGACAACCACTTACAAATTTTTGGTCGACCTTGCCCTCGACCGACCTTTTTCCACATTGTTATTATCACATAAGTACTGTAACTCAACTCACAGGTGAGCTAACGACATGCGGTAAAGTGCGTTCGATTCAGCGTGAAATTTTAATTAAGATGTAGTTTTAAAAATATGTAAAAATACATTTCCTAAAAGTTTTATTACACTTTTTAGACATTTTGACTACTGTAACTCAACTCACAGATGAGCTAGCGACATGAAGTTGAGTGTTTTGGAATCAGCTTGAAATTTTAATTAGGATGTAATTTTGAAACTCTGTAAAAATACATTTCTCAACGATTTTTTTCCACTTTTTAGAAAATTTGACTACTGTGACTCAACTCACAGGGAAGCTGGCAAATCATGGTAACCTGTTTTGGATTCAGCATGAAATTTCAGTCAAGAAGAAGTTTTGAAAAAACGAAAAAACTACATTTTGAACATTTTCGATTTCTCATGGTTTTGATGAGACAACCACTCACAAATTTTTGGTCGACCTTGCCCTCGACCGACCTTTTTCCACATTGATATTATCACATAAGTACTGTAACTCAACTCACAGGTGAGCTAACGACATGCGGTAAAGTGCGTTCGATTCAGCGTGAAATGTTAATTAAGATGTAGTTTTAAAAATATGTAAAAATATATTTCCTAATAGTTGTATTACACTTTTTAGACATTTTGACTACTGTAACTCAACTCACAGATGAGCTAGCGACATGAAGTTGAGTGTTTTGGAATCAGCTTGAAATTTTAATTAGGATGTAATTTTGAAACTCTGTAAAAATACATTTCTCAACGATTTTTTTCCACTTTTTAGAAAATTTGACTACTGTGACTCAACTCACAGGGAAGCTGGCAAATCATGGTAACCTGTTTTGGATTCAGCATGAAATTTCAGTCAAGAAGAAGTTTTGAAAAAACGAAAAAACTACATTTTGAACATTTTCGATTTCTCATGGTTTTGATGAGACAACCACTCACAAATTTTTGGTCGACCTTGCCCTCGACCGACCTTTTTCCACATTGATATTATCACATAAGTACTGTAACTCAACTCACAGGTGAGCTAACGACATGCGGTAAAGTGCGTTCGATTCAGCGTGAAATGTTAATTAAGATGTAGTTTTAAAAATATGTAAAAATATATTTCCTAATAGTTGTATTACACTTTTTAGACATTTTGACTACTGTAACTCAACTCACAGATGAGCTAGCGACATGAAGTTGAGTGTTTTGGAATCAGCTTGAAATTTTAATTAGGATGTAATTTTGAAACTCTGTAAAAATACATTTCTCAACGATTTTTTTCCACTTTTTAGAAAATTTGACTACTGTAACTCAACTCGCAGGGAAGCTGGCAAATCACGGTGACCTGTTTTGAATTCAGCATGAAATTTCAGTCAAGAAGAAGTTTTGAAAAAAGAAAAAACTACATTTTGAAAAATTTCGATTTTTCATGGTTTTGATGAGACAACCACTTACAAATTTTTGGTCGACCTTGCCCTCGACCGACCTTTTTCCACATTGTTATTATCACATAAGTACTGTAACTCAACTCACAGGTGAGCTAACGACATGCGGTAAAGTGCGTTCGATTCAGCGTGAAATTTTAATTAAGATGTAGTTTTAAAAATATGTAAAAATACATTTCCTAAAAGTTTTATTACACTTTTTAGACATTTTGACTACTGTAACTCAACTCACAGATGAGCTAGCGACATGAAGTTGAGTGTTTTGGAATCAGCTTGAAATTTTAATTAGGATGTAATTTTGAAACTCTGTAAAAATACATTTCTCAACGATTTTTTTCCACTTTTTAGAAAATTTGACTACTGTAACTCAACTCGCAGGGAAGCTGGCAAATCACGGTGACCTGTTTTGGATTCAGCATGAAATTTCAGTCAAGAAGAAGTTTTGAAAAACGAAAAAACTACATTTTGAAAAATTTCGATTTTTCATGGTTTTGATGAGACAACCACTTACAAATTTTTGGTCGACCTTGCCCTCGACCGACCTTTTTCCACATTGATATTATCACATAAGTACTGTAACTCAACTCACAGGTGAGCTAACGACATGCGGTAAAGTGCGTTCGATTCAGCGTGAAATTTTAATTAAGATGTAGTTTTAAAAATGTGTAAAAATACATTTCCTAAAAGTTTTATTACACTTTTTAGACATTTTGACTACTGTAACTCAACTCACAGATGAGCTAGCGACATGAAGTTGAGTGTTTTGGAATCAACTTGAAATTTTAATTAGGATGTAATTTTGAAACTCTGTAAAAATACATTTCTCAACGATTTTTTTTCCACTTTTTAGAAAATTTGACTACTGTAACTCAACTCACAGGGAAGCTGGCAAATCATGGTTACCTGTTTTGGATTCAGCATGAAATTTCAGTCAAAGAGTAGTTTTGAAAATATGTAAAAATACATTTCTTAACAACTTTTTTCACTTTTTAGACAATTTGACTACTGTAACTCAACTCACAGATGAGCTAGCGACATGAAGTTGAGTGTTTTGGAATCAGCTTGAAATTTTAATTAGGATGTAACTTTGAAACTCTGTAAAAATACATTTCTCAACGACTTTTTTCCACTTTTTAGAAAATTTGACTACTGTAACTCAACTCACAGGGAAGCTGGCAAATCATGGTGACCTGTTTTGGATTCAGCATGAAATTTCAGTCAAGAAGAAGTTTTGAAAAAACGAAAAAACTACATTTTGAACATTTTCGATTTCTCATGGTTTTGATGAGACAACCACTCACAAATTTTTGGTCGACCTTGCCCTCGACCGACCTTTTTCCACATTGATATTATCACATAAGTACTGTAACTCAACTCACAGGTGAGCTAACGACATGCGGTAAAGTGCATTCGATTCAGCGTGAAATTTTAATTAAGATGTAGTTTTAAAAATATGTAAAAATACATTTCCTAATAGTTTTATTACACTTTTTAGACATTTTGACTACTGTAACTCAACTCACAGATGAGCTAGCGACATGAAGTTGAGTGTTTTGGAATCAGCTTGAAATTTTAATTAGGATGTAATTTTGAAACTCTGTAAAAATACATTTCTCAACGATTTTTTTCCACTTTTTAGAAAATTTGACTACTGTGACTCAACTCACAGGGAAGCTGGCAAATCATGGTAACCTGTTTTGGATTCAGCATGAAATTTCAGTCAAGAAGAAGTTTTGAAAAAACGAAAAAACTACATTTTGAACATTTTCGATTTCTCATGGTTTTGATGAGACAACCACTCACAAATTTTTGGTCGACCTTGCCCTCGACCGACCTTTTTCCACATTGATATTATCACATAAGTACTGTAACTCAACTCACAGGTGAGCTAACGACATGCGGTAAAGTGCATTCGATTCAGCGTGAAATTTTAATTAAGATGTAGTTTTAAAAATATGTAAAAATACATTTCCTAATAGTTGTATTACACTTTTTAGACATTTTGACTACTGTAACTCAACTCACAGATGAGCTAGCGACATGAAGTTGAGTGTTTTGGAATCAGCTTGAAATTTTAATTAGGATGTAATTTTGAAACTCTGTAAAAATACATTTCTCAACGATTTTTTTCCACTTTTTAGAAAATTTGACTACTGTAACTCAACTCGCAGGGAAGCTGGCAAATCACGGTGACCTGTTTTGAATTCAGCATAAAATTTCAGTCAAGAAGAAGTTTTGAAAAAAGAAAAAACTACATTTTGAAAAATTTCGATTTTTCATGGTTTTGATGAGACAACCACTTACAAATTTTTGGTCGACCTTGCCCTCGACCGACCTTTTTCCACATTGTTATTATCACATAAGTACTGTAACTCAACTCACAGGTGAGCTAACGACATGCGGTAAAGTGCGTTCGATTCAGCGTGAAATTTTAATTAAGATGTAGTTTTAAAAATATGTAAAAATACATTTCCTAAAAGTTTTATTACACTTTTTAGACATTTTGACTACTGTAACTCAACTCACAGATGAGCTAGCGACATGAAGTTGAGTGTTTTGGAATCAGCTTGAAATTTTAATTAGGATGTAATTTTGAAACTCTGTAAAAATACATTTCTCAACGATTTTTTTCCACTTTTTAGAAAATTTGACTACTGTGACTCAACTCACAGGGAAGCTGGCGAATCATGGTAACCTGTTTTGGATTCAGCATGAAATTTCAGTCAAGAAGAAGTTTTGAAAAAACGAAAAAACTACATTTTGAACATTTTCGATTTCTCATGGTTTTGATGAGACAACCACTCACAAATTTTTGGTCGACCTTGCCCTCGACCGACCTTTTTCCACATTGATATTATCACATAAGTACTGTAACTCAACTCACAGGTGAGCTAACGACATGCGGTAAAGTGCGTTCGATTCAGCGTGAAATGTTAATTAAGATGTAGTTTTAAAAATATGTAAAAATATATTTCCTAATAGTTGTATTACACTTTTTAGACATTTTGACTACTGTAACTCAACTCACAGATGAGCTAGCGACATGAAGTTGAGTGTTTTGGAATCAGCTTGAAATTTTAATTAGGATGTAATTTTGAAACTCTGTAAAAATACATTTCTCAACGATTTTTTTCCACTTTTTAGAAAATTTGACTACTGTAACTCAACTCGCAGGGAAGCTGGCAAATCACGGTGACCTGTTTTGAATTCAGCATGAAATTTCAGTCAAGAAGAAGTTTTGAAAAAAGAAAAAACTACATTTTGAAAAATTTCGATTTTTCATGGTTTTGATGAGACAACCACTTACAAATTTTTGGTCGACCTTGCCCTCGACCGACCTTTTTCCACATTGTTATTATCACATAAGTACTGTAACTCAACTCACAGGTGAGCTAACGACATGCGGTAAAGTGCGTTCGATTCAGCGTGAAATTTTAATTAAGATGTAGTTTTAAAAATATGTAAAAATACATTTCCTAAAAGTTTTATTACACTTTTTAGACATTTTGACTACTGTAACTCAACTCACAGATGAGCTAGCGACATGAAGTTGAGTGTTTTGGAATCAGCTTGAAATTTTAATTAGGATGTAATTTTGAAACTCTGTAAAAATACATTTCTCAACGATTTTTTTCCACTTTTTAGAAAATTTGACTACTGTAACTCAACTCGCAGGGAAGCTGGCAAATCACGGTGACCTGTTTTGGATTCAGCATGAAATTTCAGTCAAGAAGAAGTTTTGAAAAACGAAAAAACTACATTTTGAAAAATTTCGATTTTTCATGGTTTTGATGAGACAACCACTTACAAATTTTTGGTCGACCTTGCCCTCGACCGACCTTTTTCCACATTGATATTATCACATAAGTACTGTAACTCAACTCACAGGTGAGCTAACGACATGCGGTAAAGTGCGTTCGATTCAGCGTGAAATTTTAATTAAGATGTAGTTTTAAAAATGTGTAAAAATACATTTCCTAAAAGTTTTATTACACTTTTTAGACATTTTGACTACTGTAACTCAACTCACAGATGAGCTAGCGACATGAAGTTGAGTGTTTTGGAATCAGCTTGAAATTTTAATTAGGATGTAATTTTGAAACTCTGTAAAAATACATTTCTCAACGATTTTTTTTCCACTTTTTAGAAAATTTGACTACTGTAACTCAACTCACAGGGAAGCTGGCAAATCATGGTTACCTGTTTTGGATTCAGCATGAAATTTCAGTCAAAGAGTAGTTTTGAAAATATGTAAAAATACATTTCTTAACAACTTTTTTCACTTTTTAGACAATTTGACTACTGTAACTCAACTCACAGATGAGCTAGCGACATGAAGTTGAGTGTTTTGGAATCAGCTTGAAATTTTAATTAGGATGTAACTTTGAAACTCTGTAAAAATACATTTCTCAACGACTTTTTTCCACTTTTTAGAAAATTTGACTACTGTAACTCAACTCACAGGGAAGCTGGCAAATCATGGTGACCTGTTTTGGATTCAGCATGAAATTTCAGTCAAGAAGAAGTTTTGAAAAAACGAAAAAACTACATTTTGAACATTTTCGATTTCTCATGGTTTTGATGAGACAACCACTCACAAATTTTTGGTCGACCTTGCCCTCGACCGCACACCGCGGCAAACGCAGTTGAAAAGTGTAAGCAAAGAAAAGCGATAGAGTAGATCAAATTTCAGTTACTGTAGTTCAAAAATTTTACTTTTTCCTATTTTTTTAATCCCAGATTCAGAAATCGTAACGGTAAAATGTTCGAAGTAGAAAAAACTATTGTTGGGAACTTTGCAACGTTCATTATGTCAAGTAAAACATTCATTAAAGTAAAAAAAAAACACTTTCGAAAATGAAGGCGGAGGCCCGCAAAGCGGTTGCGAAGCGGTTTTATTGTCTTATTACTTTGCCTAGGTGTGGACCGACCTTTTTCCACATTGATATTATCACATAAGTACTGTAACTCAACTCACAGGTGAGCTAACGACATGCGGTAAAGTGCATTCGATTCAGCGTGAAATTTTAATTAAGATGTAGTTTTAAAAATATGTAAAAATACATTTCCTAATAGTTTTATTACACTTTCTAGACATTTTGACTACTGTAACTCAACTCACAGGTGAGCTAACGACATGCGGTAAAGTGCGTTCGATTCAGCGTGAAATTTTAATTAAGATGTAGTTTTAAAAATATGTAAAAAAAAATTTCCTAATAGTTGTATTACACTTTTTAGACATTTTGACTACTGTAACTCAACTCTCAGATGAGCTAGCGACATGAAGTTGAGTGTTTTGGAATCAGCTTGAAATTTTAATTAGGATGTAATTTTGAAACTCTGTAAAAATACATTTCTCAACGATTTTTTTCCACTTTTTAGAAAATTTGACTACTGTAACTCAACTCGCAGGGAAGCTGGCAAATCACGGTGACCTGTTTTGGATTCAGCATGAAATTTCAGTCAAGAAGAAGTTTTGAAAAACAAAAAAACTACATTTTGAAAAATTTCGATTTTTCATGGTTTTGATGAGACAACCACTTACAAATTTTTGGTCGACCTTGCCCTCGACCGACCTTTTTCCACATTGATATTATCACATAAGTACTGTAACTCAACTCACAGGTGAGCTAACGACATGCGGTAAAGTGCGTTCGATTCAGCGTGAAATTTTAATTAAGATGTAGTTTTAAAAATGTGTAAAAATACATTTCCTAAAAGTTTTATTACACTTTTTTTGACATTTTGACTACTGTAACTCAACTCACAGATGAGCTAGCGACATGAAGTTGAGTGTTTTGGAATCAGCTTGAAATTTTAATTAGGATGTAATTTTGAAACTCTGTAAAAATACATTTCTCAACGATTTTTTTTCCACTTTTTAGAAAATTTGACTACTGTAACTCAACTCACAGGGAAGCTGGCAAATCATGGTAACCTGTTTTGGATTCAGCATGAAATTTCAGTCAAAGAGTAGTTTTGAAAATATGTAAAAATACATTTCTTAACAACTTTTTTCACTTTTTAGACAATTTGACTACTGTAACTCAACTCACAGATGAGCTAGCGACATGAAGTTGAGTGTTTTGGAATCAGCTTGAAATTTTAATTAGGATGTAACTTTGAAACTCTGTAAAAATACATTTCTCAACGACTTTTTTCCACTTTTTAGAAAATTTGACTACTGTAACTCAACTCACAGGGAAGCTGGCAAATCATGGTGACCTGTTTTGGATTCAGCATGAAATTTCAGTCAAGAAGAAGTTTTGAAAAAACGAAAAAACTACATTTTGAACATTTTCAATTTCTCATGGTTTTGATGAGACAACCACTCACAAATTTTTGGTCGACCTTGCCCTCGACCGACCTTTTTCCACATTGATATTATCACATAAGTACTGTAACTCAACTCACAGGTGAGCTAACGACATGCGGTAAAGTGCATTCGATTCAGCGTGAAATTTTAATTAAGATGTAGTTTTAAAAATATGTAAAAATACATTTCCTAATAGTTGTATTACACTTTTTAGACATTTTGACTACTGTAACTCAACTCACAGATGAGCTAGCGACATGAAGTTGAGTGTTTTGGAATCAGCTTGAAATTTTAATTAGGATGTAATTTTGAAACTCTGTAAAAATACATTTCTCAACGATTTTTTTCCACTTTTTAGAAAATTTGACTACTGTAACTCAACTCGCAGGGAAGCTGGCAAATCACGGTGACCTGTTTTGAATTCAGCATGAAATTTCAGTCAAGAAGAAGTTTTGAAAAAAGAAAAAACTACATTTTGAAAAATTTCGATTTTTCATGGTTTTGATGAGACAACCACTTACAAATTTTTGGTCGACCTTGCCCTCGACCGACCTTTTTCCACATTGTTATTATCACATAAGTACTGTAACTCAACTCACAGGTGAGCTAACGACATGCGGTAAAGTGCGTTCGATTCAGCGTGAAATTTTAATTAAGATGTAGTTTTGAAAATATGTAAAAATACATTTCCTAAAAGTTTTATTACACTTTTTAGACATTTTGACTACTGTAACTCAACTCACAGATGAGCTAGCGACATGAAGTTGAGTGTTTTGGAATCAGCTTGAAATTTTAATTAGGATGTAATTTTGAAACTCTGTAAAAATACATTTCTCAACGATTTTTTTCCACTTTTTAGAAAATTTGACTACTGTAACTCAACTCGCAGGGAAGCTGGCAAATCACGGTGACCTGTTTTGGATTCAGCATGAAATTTCAGTCAAGAAGAAGTTTTGAAAAACGAAAAAACTACATTTTGAAAAATTTCGATTTTTCATGGTTTTGATGAGACAACCACTTACAAATTTTTGGTCGACCTTGCCCTCGACCGACCTTTTTCCACATTGATATTATCACATAAGTACTGTAACTCAACTCACAGGTGAGCTAACGACATGCGGTAAAGTGCGTTCGATTCAGCGTGAAATTTTAATTAAGATGTAGTTTTAAAAATGTGTAAAAATACATTTCCTAAAAGTTTTATTACACTTTTTAGACATTTTGACTACTGTAACTCAACTCACAGATGAGCTAGCGACATGAAGTTGAGTGTTTTGGAATCAGCTTGAAATTTTAATTAGGATGTAATTTTGAAACTCTGTAAAAATACATTTCTCAACGATTTTTTTTCCACTTTTTAGAAAATTTGACTACTGTAACTCAACTCACAGGGAAGCTGGCAAATCATGGTTACCTGTTTTGGATTCAGCATGAAATTTCAGTCAAAGAGTAGTTTTGAAAATATGTAAAAATACATTTCTTAACAACTTTTTTCACTTTTTAGACAATTTGACTACTGTAACTCAACTCACAGATGAGCTAGCGACATGAAGTTGAGTGTTTTGGAATCAGCTTGAAATTTTAATTAGGATGTAACTTTGAAACTCTGTAAAAATACATTTCTCAACGACTTTTTTCCACTTTTTAGAAAATTTGACTACTGTAACTCAACTCACAGGGAAGCTGGCAAATCATGGTGACCTGTTTTGGATTCAGCATGAAATTTCAGTCAAGAAGAAGTTTTGAAAAAACGAAAAAACTACATTTTGAACATTTTCGATTTCTCATGGTTTTGATGAGACAACCACTCACAAATTTTTGGTCGACCTTGCCCTCGACCGACCTTTTTCCACATTGATATTATCACATAAGTACTGTAACTCAACTCACAGGTGAGCTAACGACATGCGGTAAAGTGCATTCGATTCAGCGTGAAATTTTAATTAAGATGTAGTTTTAAAAATATGTAAAAATACATTTCCTAATAGTTTTATTACACTTTCTAGACATTTTGACTACTGTAACTCAACTCACAGGTGAGCTAACGACATGCGGTAAAGTGCGTTCGATTCAGCGTGAAATTTTAATTAAGATGTAGTTTTAAAAATATGTAAAAATATATTTCCTAATAGTTGTATTACACTTTTTAGACATTTTGACTACTGTAACTCAACTCTCAGATGAGCTAGCGACATGAAGTTGAGTGTTTTGGAATCAGCTTGAAATTTTAATTAGGATGTAATTTTGAAACTCTGTAAAAATACATTTCTCAACGATTTTTTTCCACTTTTTAGAATATTTGACTACTGTAACTCAACTCGCAGGGAAGCTGGCAAATCACGGTGACCTGTTTTGGATTCAGCATGAAATTTCAGTCAAGAAGAAGTTTTGAAAAAAGAAAAAACTACATTTTGAAAAATTTCGATTTTTCATGGTTTTGATGAGACAACCACTTACAAATTTTTGGTCGACCTTGCCCTCGACCGACCTTTTTCCACATTGATATTATCACATAAGTACTGTAACTCAACTCACAGGTGAGCTAACGACATGCGGTAAAGTGCGTTCGATTCAGCGTGAAATTTTAATTAAGATGTAGTTTTAAAAATATGTAAAAATACATTTCCTAAAAGTTTTATTACACTTTTTAGACATTTTGACTACTGTAACTCAACTCACAGATGAGCTAGCGACATGAAGTTGAGTGTTTTGGAATCAGCTTGAAATTTTAATTAGGATGTAATTTTTAAACTCTGTAAAAATACATTTCTCAACGATTTTTTTTCCACTTTTTAGAAAATTTGACTACTGTAACTCAACTCACAGGGAAGCTGGCAAATCATGGTAACCTGTTTTGGATTCAGCATGAAATTTCAGTCAAAGAGTAGTTTTGAAAATATGTAAAAATACATTTCTTAACAACTTTTTTCACTTTTTAGACATTTTGACTACTGTAACTCAACTCACAGATGAGCTAGCGACATGAAGTTGAGTGTTTTGGAATCAGCTTGAAATTTTAATTAGGATGTAACTTTGAAACTCTGTAAAAATACATTTCTCAACGACTTTTTTCCACTTTTTAGAAAATTTGACTACTGTAACTCAACTCACAGGGAAGCTGGCAAATCATGGTGACCTGTTTTGGATTCAGCATGAAATTTCAGTCAAGAAGAAGTTTTGAAAAAACGAAAAAACTACATTTTGAACATTTTCGATTTCTCATGGTTTTGATGAGACAACCACTCACAAATTTTTGGTCGACCTTGCCCTCGACCGACCTTTTTCCACATTGATATTATCACATAAGTACTGTAACTCAACTCACAGGTGAGCTAACGACATGCGGTAAAGTGCATTCGATTCAGCGTGAAATTTTAATTAAGATGTAGTTTTAAAAATATGTAAAAATACATTTCCTAATAGTTTTATTACACTTTCTAGACATTTTGACTACTGTAACTCAACTCACAGATGAGCTAGCGACGTGAAGTTGAGTGTTTTGGAATCAGCTTGAAATTTTAATTAGGATGTAATTTTGAAACTCTGTAAAAATACATTTCTCAACGATTTTTTTCCATTTTTTAGAAAATTTGACTACTGTAACTCAACTCACAGGGAAGCTGGCAAATCATGGTAACCTGTTTTGGATTCAGCATGAAATTTCAGTCAAAGAGTAGTTTTGAAAATATGTAAAAATACATTTCTTATCAATTTTTTTCACTTTTTAGACAATTTGACTACTGTAACTCAACTCACAGATGAGCTAGCGACATGAAGTTGAGTGTTTTGGAATCAGCTTGAAATTTTAATTAGGATGTAACTTTGAAACTCTGTAAAAATACATTTCTCAACGACATTTTTCCACTTTTTAGAAAATTTGACTACTGTAACTCAACTCACAGAAAAGCTGGCAAAATATGGTGACCTGTTTTGGATTCAGCATGAAATTTCAGTCAAGAAGAAGTTTTGAAAACCGATAAAACTACATTTTGAAAATTTTCGATTTTTCATGGTTTTGATGAGACAACCACTCACAAATTTTTGGTCGACTTTGCCCTCGACCGACCTTTTTCCACATTGATATTATCACATAAGTACTGTAACTCAACTCACAGGTGAGCTAACGACATGCGGTAAAGTGCGTTCGATTCAGCGTGAAATTTTAATTAAGATGTAGTTTTAAAAATATGTAAAAATACATTTCCTAATAGTTTTATTACACTTTTTAGACATTTTGACTACTGTAACTCAACTCACAGATGAGCTAGCGACATGAAGTTGAGTGTTTTGGAATCAGCTTGAAATTTTAATTAGGATGTAGTTTTGAAACTCTGTAAAAATACATTTCTCAACGATTTTTTTCCACTTTTTAGAAAATTTGACTACTGTAACTCAACTCGCAGGGAAGCTGGCAAATCACGGTGACCTGTTTTGGATTCAGCATGAAATTTCAGTCAAGAAGAAGTTTTGAAAATATGTAAAAATACATTTCTTAACAACTTTTTTCACTTTTTAGACAATTTGACTACTGTAACTCAACTCACAGATGAGCTAGCGACATGAAGTTGAGTGTTTTGGAATCAGCTTGAAATTTTAATTAGGATGTAACTTTGAAACTCTGTAAAAATACATTTCTCAACGACTTTTTTCCACTTTTTAGAAAATTTGACTACTGTAACTCAACTCACAGGGAAGCTGGCAAATCATGGTGACCTGTTTTGGATTCAGCATGAAATTTCAGTCAAGAAGAAGTTTTGAAAAAACGAAAAAACTACATTTTGAACATTTTCGATTTCTCATGGTTTTGATGAGACAACCACTCACAAATTTTTGGTCGACCTTGCCCTCGACCGACCTTTTTCCACATTGATATTATCACATAAGTACTGTAACTCAACTCACAGGTGAGCTAACGACATGCGGTAAAGTGCATTCGATTCAGCGTGAAATTTTAATTAAGATGTAGTTTTAAAAATATGTAAAAATACATTTCCTAATAGTTTTATTACACTTTCTAGACATTTTGACTACTGTAACTCAACTCACAGATGAGCTAGCGACGTGAAGTTGAGTGTTTTGGAATCAGCTTGAAATTTTAATTAGGATGTAATTTTGAAACTCTGTAAAAATACATTTCTCAACGATTTTTTTCCATTTTTTAGAAAATTTGACTACTGTAACTCAACTCACAGGGAAGCTGGCAAATCATGGTAACCTGTTTTGGATTCAGCATGAAATTTCAGTCAAAGAGTAGTTTTGAAAATATGTAAAAATACATTTCTTAACAATTTTTTTCACTTTTTAGACAATTTGACTACTGTAACTCAACTCACAGAAAAGCTGGCAAAATATGGTGACCTGTTTTGGATTCAGCATGAAATTTCAGTCAAGAAGAAGTTTTGAAAACCGATAAAACTACATTTTGAAAATTTTCGATTTTTCATGGTTTTGATGAGACAACCACTCACAAATTTTTGGTCGACTTTGCCCTCGACCGACCTTTTTCCACATTGATATTATCACATAAGTACTGTAACTCAACTCACAGGTGAGCTAACGACATGCGGTAAAGTGCGTTCGATTCAGCGTGAAATTTTAATTAAGATGTAGTTTTAAAAATATGTAAAAATACATTTCCTAATAGTTTTATTACACTTTCTAGACATTTTGACTACTGTAACTCAACTCACAGATGAGCTAGCGACGTGAAGTTGAGTGTTTTGGAATCAGCTTGAAATTTTAATTAGGATGTAATTTTGAAACTCTGTAAAAATACATTTCTCAACGATTTTTTTTCCACTTTTTAGAAAATTTGACTACTGTAACTCAACTCACAGGGAAGCTGGCAAATCATGGTAACCTGTTTTGGATTCAGCATGAAATTTCAGTCAAAGAGTAGTTTTGAAAATATGTAAAAATACATTTCTTAACAACTTTTTTCACTTTTTAGACAATTTGACTACTGTAACTCAACTCACAGATGAGCTAGCGACATGAAGTTGAGTGTTTTGGAATCAGCTTGAAATTTTAATTAGGATGTAACTTTGAAACTCTGTAAAAATACATTTCTCAACGACTTTTTTCCACTTTTTAGAAAATTTGACTACTGTAACTCAACTCGCAGGGAAGCTGGCAAATCACGGTGACCTGTTTTGGATTCAGCATGAAATTTCAGTCAAGAAGAAGTTTTGAAAAACGAAAAAACTACATTTTGAAAAATTTCGATTTTTCATGGTTTTGATGAGACAACCACTTACAAATTTTTGGTCGACCTTGCCCTCGACCGACCTTTTTCCACATTGATATTATCACATAAGTACTGTAACTCAACTCACAGGTGAGCTAACGACATGCGGTAAAGTGCGTTCGATTCAGCGTGAAATTTTAATTAAGATGTAGTTTTAAAAATATGTAAAAATACATTTCCTAATAGTTTTATTACACTTTTTAGACATTTTGACTACTGTAACTCAACTCACAGATGAGCTAGCGACATGAAGTTGAGTGTTTTGGAATCAGCTTGAAATTTTAATTAGGATGTAATTTTGAAACTCTGTAAAAATACATTTCTCAACGATTTTTTTCCACTTTTTAGAAAATTTGACTACTGTGACTCAACTCACAGGGAAGCTGGCAAATCATGGTAACCTGTTTTGGATTCAGCATGAAATTTCAGTCAAGAAGAAGTTTTGAAAAAACGAAAAAACTACATTTTGAACATTTTCGATTTCTCATGGTTTTGATGAGACAACCACTCACAAATTTTTGGTCGACCTTGCCCTCGACCGACCTTTTTCCACATTGATATTATCACATAAGTACTGTAACTCAACTCACAGGTGAGCTAACGACATGCGGTAAAGTGCGTTCGATTCAGCGTGAAATGTTAATTAAGATGTAGTTTTAAAAATATGTAAAAATATATTTCCTAATAGTTGTATTACACTTTTTAGACATTTTGACTACTGTAACTCAACTCACAGATGAGCTAGCGACATGAAGTTGAGTGTTTTGGAATCAGCTTGAAATTTTAATTAGGATGTAATTTTGAAACTCTGTAAAAATACATTTCTCAACGATTTTTTTCCACTTTTTAGAAAATTTGACTACTGTAACTCAACTCGCAGGGAAGCTGGCAAATCACGGTGACCTGTTTTGAATTCAGCATGAAATTTCAGTCAAGAAGAAGTTTTGAAAAAAGAAAAAACTACATTTTGAAAAATTTCGATTTTTCATGGTTTTGATGAGACAACCACTTACAAATTTTTGGTCGACCTTGCCCTCGACCGACCTTTTTCCACATTGTTATTATCACATAAGTACTGTAACTCAACTCACAGGTGAGCTAACGACATGCGGTAAAGTGCGTTCGATTCAGCGTGAAATTTTAATTAAGATGTAGTTTTAAAAATATGTAAAAATACATTTCCTAAAAGTTTTATTACACTTTTTAGACATTTTGACTACTGTAACTCAACTCACAGATGAGCTAGCGACATGAAGTTGAGTGTTTTGGAATCAGCTTGAAATTTTAATTAGGATGTAATTTTGAAACTCTGTAAAAATACATTTCTCAACGATTTTTTTCCACTTTTTAGAAAATTTGACTACTGTAACTCAACTCGCAGGGAAGCTGGCAAATCACGGTGACCTGTTTTGGATTCAGCATGAAATTTCAGTCAAGAAGAAGTTTTGAAAAACGAAAAAACTACATTTTGAAAAATTTCGATTTTTCATGGTTTTGATGAGACAACCACTTACAAATTTTTGGTCGACCTTGCCCTCGACCGACCTTTTTCCACATTGATATTATCACATAAGTACTGTAACTCAACTCACAGGTGAGCTAACGACATGCGGTAAAGTGCGTTCGATTCAGCGTGAAATTTTAATTAAGATGTAGTTTTAAAAATGTGTAAAAATACATTTCCTAAAAGTTTTATTACACTTTTTAGACATTTTGACTACTGTAACTCAACTCACAGATGAGCTAGCGACATGAAGTTGAGTGTTTTGGAATCAGCTTGAAATTTTAATTAGGATGTAATTTTGAAACTCTGTAAAAATACATTTCTCAACGATTTTTTTCCACTTTTTAGAAAATTTGACTACTGTAACTCAACTCGCAGGGAAGCTGGCAAATCACGGTGACCTGTTTTGGATTCAGCATGAAAATTCAGTCAAGAAGAAGTTTTGAAAAACGAAAAAACTACATTTTGAAAAATTTCGATTTTTTATGGTTTTGATGAGACAACCACTTACAAATTTTTGGTCGACCTTGCCCTCGACCGACCTTTTTCCACATTGATATTATCACATAAGTACTGTAACTCAACTCACAGGTGAGCTAACGACATGCGGTAAAGTGCGTTCGATTCAGCGTGAAATTTTAATTAAGATGTAGTTTTAAAAATATGTAAAAATACATTTCCTAATAGTTTTATCACACTTTTTAGACATTTTGACTACTGTAACTCAACTCACAGATGAGCTAGCGACATGAAGTTGAGTGTTTTGGAATCAGCTTGAAATTTTAATTAGGATGTAATTTTGAAACTCTGTAAAAATACATTTCTCAACGATTTTTTTCCACTTTTTAGAAAATTTGACTACTGTAACTCAACTCGCAGGGAAGCTGGCAAATCACGGTGACCTGTTTTGGATTCAGCATGAAAATTCAGTCAAGAAGAAGTTTTGAAAAACGAAAAAACTACATTTTGAAAAATTTCGATTTTTCATGGTTTTGATGAGACAACCACTTACAAATTTTTGGTCGACCTTGCCCTCGACCGACCTTTTTCCACATTGATATTATCACATAAGTACTGTAACTCAACTCACAGGTGAGCTAACGACATGCGGTAAAGTGCGTTCGATTCAGCGTGAAATTTTAATTAAGATGTAGTTTTAAAAATATGTAAAAATACATTTCCTAAAAGTTTTATTACACTTTTTAGACATTTTGACTACTGTAACTCAACTCACAGATGAGCTAGCGACATGAAGTTGAGTGTTTTGGAATCAGCTTGAAATTTTAATTAGGATGTAATTTTGAAACTCTGTAAAAATACATTTCTCAACGATTTTTTTCCACTTTTTAGAAAATTTGACTACTGTAACTCAACTCGCAGGGAAGCTGGCAAATCACGGTGACCTGTTTTGGATTCAGCATGAAATTTCAGTCAAGAAGAAGTTTTGAAAAACGAAAAAACTACATTTTGAAAAATTTCGATTTTTCATGGTTTTGATGAGACAACCACTTACAAATTTTTGGTCGACCTTGCCCTCGACCGACCTTTTTCCACATTGATATTATCACATAAGTACTGTAACTCAACTCACAGGTGAGCTAACGACATGCGGTAAAGTGCGTTCGATTCAGCGTGAAATTTTAATTAAGATGTAGTTTTAAAAATATGTAAAAATACATTTCCTAATAGTTTTATTACACTTTTTAGACATTTTGACTACTGTAACTCAACTCACAGATGAGCTAGCGACATGAAGTTGAGTGTTTTGGAATCAGCTTGAAATTTTAATTAGGATGTAATTTTGAAACTCTGTAAAAATACATTTCTCAACGATTTTTTTCCACTTTTTAGAAAATTTGACTACTGTGACTCAACTCACAGGGAAGCTGGCAAATCATGGTAACCTGTTTTGGATTCAGCATGAAATTTCAGTCAAGAAGAAGTTTTGAAAAAACGAAAAAACTACATTTTGAACATTTTCGATTTCTCATGGTTTTGATGAGACAACCACTCACAAATTTTTGGTCGACCTTGCCCTCGACCGACCTTTTTCCACATTGATATTATCACATAAGTACTGTAACTCAACTCACAGGTGAGCTAACGACATGCGGTAAAGTGCGTTCGATTCAGCGTGAAATTTTAATTAAGATGTAGTTTTAAAAATATGTAAAAATACATTTCCTAATAGTTTTATTACACTTTTTAGACATTTTGACTACTGTAACTCAACTCACAGATGAGCTAGCGACATGAAGTTGAGTGTTTTGGAATCAGCTTGAAATTTTAATTAGGATGTAATTTTGAAACTCTGTAAAAATACATTTCTCAACGATTTTTTTCCACTTTTTAGAAAATTTGACTACTGTGACTCAACTCACAGGGAAGCTGGCAAATCATGGTAACCTGTTTTGGATTCAGCATGAAATTTCAGTCAAGAAGAAGTTTTGAAAAAACGAAAAAACTACATTTTGAAC
Source organism: Caenorhabditis parvicauda (assembly GCA_963978915.1). Classification (NCBI taxonomy): domain Eukaryota; kingdom Metazoa; phylum Nematoda; class Chromadorea; order Rhabditida; family Rhabditidae; genus Caenorhabditis; species Caenorhabditis parvicauda. Next base: position 14,824 of record CAXBUI010000422.1, on the reverse strand, counting down.
ATTTTCGATTTCTCATGGTTTTGATGAGACAACCACTCACAAATTTTTGGTCGACCTTGCCCTCGACCGACCTTTTTCCACATTGATATTATCACATAAGTACTGTAACTCAACTCACAGGTGAGCTAACGACATGCGGTAAAGTGCGTTCGATTCAGCGTGAAATGTTAATTAAGATGTAGTTTTAAAAATATGTAAAAATATATTTCCTAATAGTTGTATTACACTTTTTAGACATTTTGACTACTGTAACTCAACTCACAGATGAGCTAGCGACATGAAGTTGAGTGTTTTGGAATCAGCTTGAAATTTTAATTAGGATGTAATTTTGAAACTCTGTAAAAATACATTTCTCAACGATTTTTTTCCACTTTTTAGAAAATTTGACTACTGTAACTCAACTCGCAGGGAAGCTGGCAAATCACGGTGACCTGTTTTGGATTCAGCATGAAATTTCAGTCAAGAAGAAGTTTTGAAAAACGAAAAAACTACATTTTGAAAAATTTCGATTTTTCATGGTTTTGATGAGACAACCACTTACAAATTTTTGGTCGACCTTGCCCTCGACCGACCTTTTTCCACATTGATATTATCACATAAGTACTGTAACTCAACTCACAGGTGAGCTAACGACATGCGGTAAAGTGCGTTCGATTCAGCGTGAAATTTTAATTAAGATGTAGTTTTAAAAATATGTAAAAATACATTTCCTAAAAGTTTTATTACACTTTTTAGACATTTTGACTACTGTAACTCAACTCACAGATGAGCTAGCGACATGAAGTTGAGTGTTTTGGAATCAGCTTGAAATTTTAATTAGGATGTAATTTTGAAACTCTGTAAAAATACATTTCTCAACGATTTTTTTCCACTTTTTAGAAAATTTGACTACTGTAACTCAACTCGCAGGGAAGCTGGCAAATCACGGTGACCTGTTTTGGATTCAGCATGAAATTTCAGTCAAGAAGAAGTTTTGAAAAACGAAAAAACTACATTTTGAAAAATTTCGATTTTTCATGGTTTTGATGAGACAACCACTTACAAATTTTTGGTCGACCTTGCCCTCGACCGACCTTTTTCCACATTGATATTATCACATAAGTACTGTAACTCAACTCACAGGTGAGCTAACGACATGCGGTAAAGTGCGTTCGATTCAGCGTGAAATTTTAATTAAGATGTAGTTTTAAAAATATGTAAAAATACATTTCCTAAAAGTTTTATTACACTTTTTAGACATTTTGACTACTGTAACTCAACTCACAGATGAGCTAGCGACATGAAGTTGAGTGTTTTGGAATCAGCTTGAAATTTTAATTAGGATGTAATTTTGAAACTCTGTAAAAATACATTTCTCAACGATTTTTTTTCCACTTTTTAGAAAATTTGACTACTGTAACTCAACTCACAGGGAAGCTGGCAAATCATGGTAACCTGTTTTGGATTCAGCATGAAATTTCAGTCAAAGAGTAGTTTTGAAAATATGTAAAAATACATTTCTTAACAACTTTTTTCACTTTTTAGACAATTTGACTACTGTAACTCAACTCACAGATGAGCTAGCGACATGAAGTTGAGTGTTTTGGAATCAGCTTGAAATTTTAATTAGGATGTAACTTTGAAACTCTGTAAAAATACATTTCTCAACGACTTATTTCCACTTTTTAGAAAATTTGACTACTGTAACTCAACTCACAGGGAAGCTGGCAAATCATGGTGACCTGTTTTGGATTCAGCATGAAATTTCAGTCAAGAAGAAGTTTTGAAAAAACGAAAAAACTACATTTTGAACATTTTCGATTTCTCATGGTTTTGATGAGACAACCACTCACAAATTTTTGGTCGACCTTGCCCTCGACCGACCTTTTTCCACATTGATATTATCACATAAGTACTGTAACTCAACTCACAGGTGAGCTAACGACATGCGGTAAAGTGCATTCGATTCAGCGTGAAATTTTAATTAAGATGTAGTTTTAAAAATATGTAAAAATACATTTCCTAATAGTTTTATTACACTTTCTAGACATTTTGACTACTGTAACTCAACTCACAGATGAGCTAGCGACATGAAGTTGAGTGTTTTGGAATCAGCTTGAAATTTTAATTAGGATGTAATTTTGAAACTCTGTAAAAATACATTTCTCAACGATTTTTTTCCATTTTTTAGAAAATTTGACTACTGTAACTCAACTCACAGGGAAGCTGGCAAATCATGGTAACCTGTTTTGGATTCAGCATGAAATTTCAGTCAAAGAGTAGTTTTGAAAATATGTAAAAATACATTTCTTAACAATTTTTTTCACTTTTTAGACAATTTGACTACTGTAACTCAACTCACAGAAAAGCTGGCAAAATATGGTGACCTGTTTTGGATTCAGCATGAAATTTCAGTCAAGAAGAAGTTTTGAAAACCGATAAAACTACATTTTGAAAATTTTCGATTTTTCATGATTTTGATGAGACAACCACTTACAAATTTTTGGTCGACCTTGCCCTCAACCGACCTTTTTCCACATTGATATTATCACATAAGTACTGTAACTCAACTCACAGGTGAGCTAACGACATGCGGTAAAGTGCGTTCGATTCAGCGTGAAATTTTAATTAAGATGTAGTTTTAAAAATATGTAAAAATACATTTCCTAATAGTTTTATTACACTTTTTAGACATTTTGACTACTGTAACTCAACTCACAGATGAGCTAGCGACATGAAGTTGAGTGTTTTGGAATCAGCTTGAAATTTTAATTAGGATGTAATTTTGAAACTCTGTAAAAATACATTTCTCAACGATTTTTTTCCACTTTTTAGAAAATTTGACTACTGTGACTCAACTCACAGGGAAGCTGGCAAATCATGGTAACCTGTTTTGGATTCAGCATGAAATTTCAGTCAAGAAGAAGTTTTGAAAAAACGAAAAAACTACATTTTGAACATTTTCGATTTCTCATGGTTTTGATGAGACAACCACTCACAAATTTTTGGTCGACCTTGCCCTCGACCGACCTTTTTCCACATTGATATTATCACATAAGTACTGTAACTCAACTCACAGGTGAGCTAACGACATGCGGTAAAGTGCGTTCGATTCAGCGTGAAATTTTAATTAAGATGTAGTTTTAAAAATATGTAAAAATATATTTCCTAATAGTTGTATTACACTTTTTAGACATTTTGACTACTGTAACTCAACTCACAGATGAGCTAGCGACATGAAGTTGAGTGTTTTGGAATCAGCTTGAAATTTTAATTAGGATGTAATTTTGAAACTCTGTAAAAATACATTTCTCAACGATTTTTTTCCACTTTTTAGAAAATTTGACTACTGTAACTCAACTCGCAGGGAAGCTGGCAAATCACGGTGACCTGTTTTGGATTCAGCATGAAATTTCAGTCAAGAAGAAGTTTTGAAAAAAGAAAAAACTACATTTTGAAAAATTTCGATTTTTCATGGTTTTGATGAGACAACCACTTACAAATTTTTGGTCGACCTTGCCCTCGACCGACCTTTTTCCACATTGATATTATCACATAAGTACTGTAACTCAACTCACAGGTGAGCTAACGACATGCGGTAAAGTGCGTTCGATTCAGCGTGAAATTTTAATTAAGATGTAGTTTTAAAAATATGTAAAAATACATTTCCTAAAAGTTTTATTACACTTTTTAGACATTTTGACTACTGTAACTCAACTCACAGATGAGCTAGCGACATGAAGTTGAGTGTTTTGGAATCAGCTTGAAATTTTAATTAGGATGTAATTTTGAAACTCTGTAAAAATACATTTCTCAACGATTTTTTTTCCACTTTTTAGAAAATTTGACTACTGTAACTCAACTCACAGGGAAGCTGGCAAATCATGGTAACCTGTTTTGGATTCAGCATGAAATTTCAGTCAAAGAGTAGTTTTGAAAATATGTAAAAATACATTTCTTAACAACTTTTTTCACTTTTTAGACAATTTGACTACTGTAACTCAACTCACAGATGAGCTAGCGACATGAAGTTGAGTGTTTTGGAATCAGCTTGAAATTTTAATTAGGATGTAACTTTGAAACTCTGTAAAAATACATTTCTCAACGACTTTTTTCCACTTTTTAGAAAATTTGACTACTGTAACTCAACTCACAGGGAAGCTGGCAAATCATGGTGACCTGTTTTGGATTCAGCATGAAATTTCAGTCAAGAAGAAGTTTTGAAAAAACGAAAAAACTACATTTTGAACATTTTCGATTTCTCATGGTTTTGATGAGACAACCACTCACAAATTTTTGGTCGACCTTGCCCTCGACCGACCTTTTTCCACATTGATATTATCACATAAGTACTGTAACTCAACTCACAGGTGAGCTAACGACATGCGGTAAAGTGCATTCGATTCAGCGTGAAATTTTAATTAAGATGTAGTTTTAAAAATATGTAAAAATACATTTCCTAATAGTTTTATTACACTTTCTAGACATTTTGATTACTGTAACTCAACTCACAGGTGAGCTAACGACATGCGGTAAAGTGCGTTCGATTCAGCGTGAAATTTTAATTAAGATGTAGTTTTAAAAATATGTAAAAATATATTTCCTAATAGTTGTATTACACTTTTCAGACATTTTGACTACTGTAACTCAACTCTCAGATGAGCTAGCGACATGAAGTTGAGTGTTTTGGAATCAGCTTGAAATTTTAATTAGGATGTAATTTTGAAACTCTGTAAAAATACATTTCTCAACGATTTTTTTCCACTTTTTAGAAAATTTGACTACTGTAACTCAACTCGCAGGGAAGCTGGCAAATCACGGTGACCTGTTTTGGATTCAGCATGAAATTTCAGTCAAGAAGAAGTTTTGAAAAAAGAAAAAACTACATTTTGAAAAATTTCGATTTTTCATGGTTTTGATGAGACAACCACTTACAAATTTTTGGTCGACCTTGCCCTCGACCGACCTTTTTCCACATTGATATTATCACATAAGTACTGTAACTCAACTCACAGGTGAGCTAACGACATGCGGTAAAGTGCGTTCGATTCAGCGTGAAATTTTAATTAAGATGTAGTTTTAAAAATATGTAAAAATACATTTCCTAAAAGTTTTATTACACTTTTTAGACATTTTGACTACTGTAACTCAACTCACAGATGAGCTAGCGACATGAAGTTGAGTGTTTTGGAATCAGCTTGAAATTTTAATTAGGATGTAATTTTGAAACTCTGTAAAAATACATTTCTCAACGATTTTTTTCCACTTTTTAGAAAATTTGACTACTGTAACTCAACTCGCAGGGAAGCTGGCAAATCACGGTGACCTGTTTTGGATTCAGCATGAAATTTCAGTCAAGAAGAAGTTTTGAAAAACGAAAAAACTACATTTTGAAAAATTTCGATTTTTCATGGTTTTGATGAGACAACCACTTACAAATTTTTGGTCGACCTTGCCCTCGACCGACCTTTTTCCACATTGATATTATCACATAAGTACTGTAACTCAACTCACAGGTGAGCTAACGACATGCGGTAAAGTGCGTTCGATTCAGCGTGAAATTTTAATTAAGATGTAGTTTTAAAAATATGTAAAAATACATTTCCTAAAAGTTTTATTACACTTTTTAGACATTTTGACTACTGTAACTCAACTCACAGATGAGCTAGCGACATGAAGTTGAGTGTTTTGGAATCAGCTTGAAATTTTAATTAGGATGTAATTTTGAAACTCTGTAAAAATACATTTCTCAACGATTTTTTTTCCACTTTTTAGAAAATTTGACTACTGTAACTCAACTCACAGGGAAGCTGGCAAATCATGGTAACCTGTTTTGGATTCAGCATGAAATTTCAGTCAAAGAGTAGTTTTGAAAATATGTAAAAATACATTTCTTAACAACTTTTTTCACTTTTTAGACAATTTGACTACTGTAACTCAACTCACAGATGAGCTAGCGACATGAAGTTGAGTGTTTTGGAATCAGCTTGAAATTTTAATTAGGATGTAACTTTGAAACTCTGTAAAAATACATTTCTCAACGACTTATTTCCACTTTTTAGAAAATTTGACTACTGTAACTCAACTCACAGGGAAGCTGGCAAATCATGGTGACCTGTTTTGGATTCAGCATGAAATTTCAGTCAAGAAGAAGTTTTGAAAAAACGAAAAAACTACATTTTGAACATTTTCGATTTCTCATGGTTTTGATGAGACAACCACTCACAAATTTTTGGTCGACCTTGCCCTCGACCGACCTTTTTCCACATTGATATTATCACATAAGTACTGTAACTCAACTCACAGGTGAGCTAACGACATGCGGTAAAGTGCATTCGATTCAGCGTGAAATTTTAATTAAGATGTAGTTTTAAAAATATGTAAAAATACATTTCCTAATAGTTTTATTACACTTTCTAGACATTTTGACTACTGTAACTCAACTCACAGATGAGCTAGCGACATGAAGTTGAGTGTTTTGGAATCAGCTTGAAATTTTAATTAGGATGTAATTTTGAAACTCTGTAAAAATACATTTCTCAACGATTTTTTTCCATTTTTTAGAAAATTTGACTACTGTAACTCAACTCACAGGGAAGCTGGCAAATCATGGTAACCTGTTTTGGATTCAGCATGAAATTTCAGTCAAAGAGTAGTTTTGAAAATATGTAAAAATACATTTCTTAACAATTTTTTTCACTTTTTAGACAATTTGACTACTGTAACTCAACTCACAGAAAAGCTGGCAAAATATGGTGACCTGTTTTGGATTCAGCATGAAATTTCAGTCAAGAAGAAGTTTTGAAAACCGATAAAACTACATTTTGAAAATTTTCGATTTTTCATGATTTTGATGAGACAACCACTTACAAATTTTTGGTCGACCTTGCCCTCAACCGACCTTTTTCCACATTGATATTATCACATAAGTACTGTAACTCAACTCACAGGTGAGCTAACGACATGCGGTAAAGTGCGTTCGATTCAGCGTGAAATTTTAATTAAGATGTAGTTTTAAAAATATGTAAAAATACATTTCCTAATAGTTTTATTACACTTTTTAGACATTTTGACTACTGTAACTCAACTCACAGATGAGCTAGCGACATGAAGTTGAGTGTTTTGGAATCAGCTTGAAATTTTAATTAGGATGTAATTTTGAAACTCTGTAAAAATACATTTCTCAACGATTTTTTTCCACTTTTTAGAAAATTTGACTACTGTGACTCAACTCACAGGGAAGCTGGCAAATCATGGTAACCTGTTTTGGATTCAGCATGAAATTTCAGTCAAGAAGAAGTTTTGAAAAAACGAAAAAACTACATTTTGAACATTTTCGATTTCTCATGGTTTTGATGAGACAACCACTCACAAATTTTTGGTCGACCTTGCCCTCGACCGACCTTTTTCCACATTGATATTATCACATAAGTACTGTAACTCAACTCACAGGTGAGCTAACGACATGCGGTAAAGTGCGTTCGATTCAGCGTGAAATTTTAATTAAGATGTAGTTTTAAAAATATGTAAAAATATATTTCCTAATAGTTGTATTACACTTTTTAGACATTTTGACTACTGTAACTCAACTCACAGATGAGCTAGCGACATGAAGTTGAGTGTTTTGGAATCAGCTTGAAATTTTAATTAGGATGTAATTTTGAAACTCTGTAAAAATACATTTCTCAACGATTTTTTTCCACTTTTTAGAAAATTTGACTACTGTAACTCAACTCGCAGGGAAGCTGGCAAATCACGGTGACCTGTTTTGGATTCAGCATGAAATTTCAGTCAAGAAGAAGTTTTGAAAAAAGAAAAAACTACATTTTGAAAAATTTCGATTTTTCATGGTTTTGATGAGACAACCACTTACAAATTTTTGGTCGACCTTGCCCTCGACCGACCTTTTTCCACATTGATATTATCACATAAGTACTGTAACTCAACTCACAGGTGAGCTAACGACATGCGGTAAAGTGCGTTCGATTCAGCGTGAAATTTTAATTAAGATGTAGTTTTAAAAATATGTAAAAATACATTTCCTAAAAGTTTTATTACACTTTTTAGACATTTTTTGAGTGTTTTGGAATCAGCTTGAAATTTTAATTAGGATGTAACTTTGAAACTCTGTAAAAATACATTTCTCAACGACTTTTTTCCACTTTTTAGAAAATTTGACTACTGTAACTCAACTCACAGGGAAGCTGGCAAATCATGGTGACCTGTTTTGGATTCAGCATGAAATTTCAGTCAAGAAGAAGTTTTGAAAAAACGAAAAAACTACATTTTGAACATTTTCGATTTCTCATGGTTTTGATGAGACAACCACTCACAAATTTTTGGTCGACCATGCCCTCGACCGACCTTTTTCCACATTGATATTATCACATAAGTACTGTAACTCAACTCACAGGTGAGCTAACGACATGCGGTAAAGTGCATTCGATTCAGCGTGAAATTTTAATTAAGATGTAGTTTTAAAAATATGTAAAAATACATTTCCTAATAGTTTTATTACACTTTCTAGACATTTTGACTACTGTAACTCAACTCACAGGTGAGCTAACGACATGCGGTAAAGTGCGTTCGATTCAGCGTGAAATTTTAATTAAGATGTAGTTTTAAAAATATGTAAAAATATATTTCCTAATAGTTGTATTACACTTTTTAGACATTTTGACTACTGTAACTCAATTCTCAGATGAGCTAGCGACATGAAGTTGAGTGTTTTGGAATCAGCTTGAAATTTTAATTAGGATGTAATTTTGAAACTCTGTAAAAATACATTTCTCAACGATTTTTTTCCACTTTTTAGAAAATTTGACTACTGTAACTCAACTCGCAGGGAAGCTGGCAAATCACGGTGACCTGTTTTGGATTCAGCATGAAATTTCAGTCAAGAAGAAGTTTTGAAAAAAGAAAAAACTACATTTTGAAAAATTTCGATTTTTCATGGTTTTGATGAGACAACCACTTACAAATTTTTGGTCGACCTTGCCCTCGACCGACCTTTTTCCACATTGATATTATCACATAAGTACTGTAACTCAACTCACAGGTGAGCTAACGACATGCGGTAGAGTGCGTTCGATTCAGCGTGAAATTTTAATTAAGATGTAGTTTTAAAAATATGTAAAAATACATTTCCTAAAAGTTTTATTACACTTTTTAGACATTTTGACTACTGTAACTCAACTCACAGATGAGCTAGCGACATGAAGTTGAGTGTTTTGGAATCAGCTTGAAATTTTAATTAGGATGTAATTTTGAAACTCTGTAAAAATACATTTCTCAACGATTTTTTTCCACTTTTTAGAAAATTTGACTACTGTAACTCAACTCGCAGGGAAGCTGGCAAATCACGGTGACCTGTTTTGGATTCAGCATGAAATTTCAGTCAAGAAGAAGTTTTGAAAAACGAAAAAACTACATTTTGAAAAATTTCGATTTTTCATGGTTTTGATGAGACAACCACTTACAAATTTTTGGTCGACCTTGCCCTCGACTTGAAATTTAATTAGGATGACCTTTTTCCACATTGATATTATCACATAAGTACTGTAACTCAACTCACAGGTGAGCTAACAACATGCGGTAAAGTGCATTCGATTCAGCGTGAAATTTTAATTAAGATGTAGTTTTAAAAATATGTAAAAATACATTTCCTAATAGTTTTATTACACTTTTTAGACATTTTGACTACTGTAACTCAACTCACAGATGAGCTAGCGACATGAAGTTGAGTGTTTTGGAATCAGCTTGAAATTTTAATTAGGATGTAATTTTGAAACTCTGTAAAAATACATTTCTCAACGATTTTTTTCCACTTTTTAGAAAATTTGACTACTGTAACTCAACTCGCAGGGAAGCTGGCAAATCACGGTGACCTGTTTTGGATTCAGCATGAAATTTCAGTCAAGAAGAAGTTTTGAAAAACGAAAAAACTACATTTTGAAAAATTTCGATTTTTCATGGTTTTGATGAGACAACCACTTACAAATTTTTGGTCGACCTTGCCCTCGACCGACCTTTTTCCACATTGATATTATCACATAAGTACTGTAACTCAACTCACAGGTGAGCTAACAACATGCGGTAAAGTGCATTCGATTCAGCGTGAAATTTTAATTAAGATGTAGTTTTAAAAATATGTAAAAATACATTTCCTAATAGTTTTATTACACTTTCTAGACATTTTGACTACTGTAACTCAACTCACAGATGAGCTAGCGACATGAAGTTGAGTGTTTTGGAATCAGCTTGAAATTTTAATTAGGATGTAATTTTGAAACTCTGTAAAAATACATTTCTCAACGATTGTTTTCCATTTTTTAGAAAATTTGACTACTGTAACTCAACTCACAGGGAAGCTGGCAAATCATGGTAACCTGTTTTGGATTCAGCATGAAATTTCAGTCAAGAAGAAGTTTTGAAAACCGATAAAACTACATTTTGAAAATTTTCGATTTTTCATGGTTTTGATGAGACAACCACTCACAAATTTTTGGTCGACTTTGCCCTCGACCGACCTTTTTCCACATTGATATTATCACATAAGTACTGTAACTCAACTCACAGGTGAGCTAACAACATGCGGTAAAGTGCATTCGATTCAGCGTGAAATTTTAATTAAGATGTAGTTTTAAAAATATGTAAAAATACATTTCCTAATAGTTTTATTACACTTTCTAGACATTTTGACTACTGTAACTCAACTCACAGATGAGCTAGCGACATGAAGTTGAGTGTTTTGGAATCAGCTTGAAATTTTAATTAGGATGTAATTTTGAAACTCTGTAAAAATACATTTCTCAACGATTTTTTTCCATTTTTTAGAAAATTTGACTACTGTAACTCAACTCACAGGGAAGCTGGCAAATCATGGTAACCTGTTTTGGATTCAGCAGGAAATTTCAGTCAAGAAGAAGTTTTGAAAACCGATAAAACTACATTTTGAAAATTTTCGATTTTTCATGGTTTTGATGAGACAACCACTCACAAATTTTTGGTCGACTTTGCCCTCGACCGACCTTTTTCCACATTGATCTTATCACATAAGTACTGTAACTCAACTCACAGGTGAGCTAACGACATGCGGTAAAGTGCGTTCGATTCAGCGTGAAATTTTAATTAAGATGTAGTTTTAAAAATATGTAAAAATACATTTCCTAATAGTTTTATTACACTTTTTAGACATTTTGACTACTGTAACTCAACTCACAGATGAGCTAGCGACATGAAGTTGAGTGTTTTGGAATCAGCTTGAAATTTTAATTAGGATGTAATTTTGAAACTCTGTAAAAATACATTCCTCAACGATTTTTTTCCACTTTTTAGAAAATTTGACTACTGTAACTCAACTTGCAGGGAAGCTGGCAAATCACGGTGACCTGTTTTGGATTCAGCATGAAATTTCAGTCAAGAAGAAGTTTTGAAAAACGAAAAAACTACATTTTGAAAAATTTCGATTTTTCATGGTTTTGATGAGACAACCACTTACAAATTTTTGGTCGACCTTGCCCTCGACCGACCTTTTTCCACATTGATATTATCACATAAGTACTGTAACTCAACTCACAGGTGAGCTAACGACATGCGGTAAAGTGCGTTCGATTCAGCGTGAAATTTTAATTAAGATGTAGTTTTAAAAATATGTAAAAATACATTTCCTAATAGTTTTATTACACTTTTTAGACATTTTGACTACTGTAACTCAACTCACAGATGAGCTAGCGACATGAAGTTGAGTGTTTTGGAATCAGCTTGAAATTTTAATTAGGATGTAATTTTGAAACTCTGTAAAAATACATTTCTCAACGATTTTTTTCCACTTTTTAGAAAATTTGACTACTGTGACTCAACTTGCAGGGAAGCTGGCAAATCACGGTGACCTGTTTTGGATTCAGCATGAAATTTCAGTCAAGAAGAAGTTTTGAAAAACGAAAAAACTACATTTTGAAAAATTTCGATTTTTCATGGTTTTGATGAGACAACCACTTACAAATTTTTGGTCGACCTTGCCCTCGACCGACCTTTTTCCACATTGATATTATCACATAAGTACTGTAACTCAACTCACAGGTGAGCTAACGACATGCGGTAAAGTGCGTTCGATTCAGCGTGAAATTTTAATTAAGATGTAGTTTTAAAAATATGTAAAAATACATTTCCTAATAGTTTTATTACACTTTTTAGACATTTTGACTACTGTAACTCAACTCACAGATGAGCTAGCGACATGAAGTTGAGTGTTTTGGAATCAGCTTGAAATTTTAATTAGGATGTAATTTTGAAACTCTGTAAAAATACATTTCTCAACGATTTTTTTCCACTTTTTAGAAAATTTGACTACTGTGACTCAACTCACAGGGAAGCTGGCAAATCATGGTAACCTGTTTTGGATTCAGCATGAAATTTCAGTCAAGAAGAAGTTTTGAAAACCGATAAAACTACATTTTGAAAATTTTCGATTTTTCATGGTTTTGATGAGACAACCACTCACAAATTTTTGGTCGACTTTGCCCTCGACCGACCTTTTTCCACATTGATATTATCACATAAGTACTGTAACTCAACTCACAGGTGAGCTAACAACATGCGGTAAAGTGCATTCGATTCAGCGTGAAATTTTAATTAAGATGTAGTTTTAAAAATATGTAAAAATACATTTCCTAATAGTTTTATTACACTTTCTAGACATTTTGACTACTGTAACTCAACTCACAGATGAGCTAGCGACATGAAGTTGAGTGTTTTGGAATCAGCTTGAAATTTTAATTAGGATGTAATTTTGAAACTCTGTAAAAATACATTTCTCAACGATTTTTTTCCATTTTTTAGAAAATTTGACTACTGTAACTCAACTCACAGGGAAGCTGGCAAATCATGGTAACCTGTTTTGGATTCAGCAGGAAATTTCAGTCAAGAAGAAGTTTTGAAAACCGATAAAACTACATTTTGAAAATTTTCGATTTTTCATGGTTTTGATGAGACAACCACTCACAAATTTTTGGTCGACCTTGCCCTCGACCGACCTTTTTCCACATTGATATTATCACATAAGTACTGTAACTCAACTCACAGGTGAGCTAACGACATGCGGTAAAGTGCGTTCGATTCAGCGTGAAATTTTAATTAAGATGTAGTTTTAAAAATATGTAAAAATACATTTCCTAATAGTTTTATTACACTTTTTAGACATTTTGACTACTGTAACTCAACTCACAGATGAGCTAGCGACATGAAGTTGAGTGTTTTGGAATCAGCTTGAAATTTTAATTAGGATGTAATTTTGAAACTCTGTAAAAATACATTTCTCAACGATTTTTTTCCACTTTTTAGAAAATTTGACTACTGTGACTCAACTTGCAGGGAAGCTGGCAAATCACGGTGACCTGTTTTGGATTCAGCATGAAATTTCAGTCAAGAAGAAGTTTTGAAAAACGAAAAAACTACATTTTGAAAAATTTCGATTTTTCATGGTTTTGATGAGACAACCACTTACAAATTTTTGGTCGACCTTGCCCTCGACCGACCTTTTTCCACATTGATATTATCACATAAGTACTGTAACTCAACTCACAGGTGAGCTAACGACATGCGGTAAAGTGCGTTCGATTCAGCGTGAAATTTTAATTAAGATGTAGTTTTAAAAATATGTAAAAATACATTTCCTAATAGTTTTATTACACTTTCTAGACATTTTGACTACTGTAACTCAACTCACAGATGAGCTAACGACATGAAGTTGAGTGTTTTGGAATCAGCTTGAAATTTTAATTAGGATGTAATTTTGAAACTCTGTAAAAATACATTTCTCAACGATTTTTTTCCACTTTTTAGAAAATTTGACTACTGTGACTCAACTCACAGGGAAGCTGGCAAATCACGGTGACCTGTTTTGGATTCAGCATGAAATTTCAGTCAAGAAGAAGTTTTGAAAAACGAAAAAACTACATTTTGAAAAATTTCGATTTTTCATGGTTTTGATGAGACAACCACTTACAAATTTTTGGTCGACCTTGCCCTCGACCGACCTTTTTCCACATTGATATTATCACATAAGTACTGTAACTCAACTCACAGGTGAGCTAACGACATGCGGTAAAGTGCGTTCGATTCAGCGTGAAATTTTAATTAAGATGTAGTTTTAAAAATATGTAAAAATACATTTCCTAATAGTTTTATTACACTTTTTAGACATTTTGACTACTGTAACTCAACTCACAGATGAGCTAGCGACATGAAGTTGAGTGTTTTGGAATCAGCTTGAAATTTTAATTAGGATGTAATTTTGAAACTCTGTAAAAATACATTTCTCAACGATTTTTTTCCACTTTTTAGAAAATTTGACTACTGTGACTCAACTCACAGGGAAGCTGGCAAATCATGGTAACCTGTTTTGGATTCAGCATGAAATTTCAGTCAAGAAGAAGTTTTGAAAACCGATAAAACTACATTTTGAAAATTTTCGATTTTTCATGGTTTTGATGAGACAACCACTCACAAATTTTTGGTCGACTTTGCCCTCGACCGACCTTTTTCCACATTGATATTATCACATAAGTACTGTAACTCAACTCACAGGTGAGCTAACAACATGCGGTAAAGTGCATTCGATTCAGCGTGAAATTTTAATTAAGATGTAGTTTTAAAAATATGTAAAAATACATTTCCTAATAGTTTTATTACACTTTCTAGACATTTTGACTACTGTAACTCAACTCACAGATGAGCTAGCGACATGAAGTTGAGTGTTTTGGAATCAGCTTGAAATTTTAATTAGGATGTAATTTTGAAACTCTGTAAAAATACATTTCTCAACGATTTTTTTCCATTTTTTAGA